>VUQS01035319.1:0-14752 GCA_015108495.1 Heterochromis multidens | reverse complement strand
TATATATATATATATATATATATATATGTATATAACCTGCCTGTCATGATGATCTAATAATATCATCTGCATGGATCCCCAAACAAACTCAAATTTGTAATCTTATACCAACTCTGAATGATACCGTGACTCCTTTGCAAACAGTTTTCCAAACTGAAAACAAATAAGGTATGGGCTTTGTGCTGTTATAAGGGGGTTACTTAATGGTGGCTTTTTTGTGAATAGTGAATCAGTGTAGAACTAAAACTGTGATGTGTCTTCTATATGATTAACTAATTATTTAGCTTTGAATATTTGCAATAAAGATAAAACTTTTAGCAGATACGGGTAATTTTCAGATCATAATCTCTAGTAGAATATAACTTCAAATTTGGTACATATTTCATCTCTAAAAGAATAACCATCAATTTCCAGTATCAAAAGATCACCAGTATTTTATTGAAAAATCTAGCACTACCTTTGTTTAACTTTGTTTTGTTGCATTCTGATAACAAACAAACAAAACAGATAACACAATATACCAATGTTATATTATGCATCAAGGAAGCTGTTGTTAAAGATTGTCATGAAAGCAGTGGACTAACAATTGTATGCATTGTTTTGTCATCCATGTCATCCATAATACTGCATGTGGAAAAATATTGGGTTGCATCAGACATCCTTTGGTGCACCGATTCTGATAAACTGCTTCTTTGCATGAACTTCAGACAGTGTGTAGTCTCTGTTGTCACAGATGAAATGGCTGTTGCATTCCTGGAGTGGGTGTGTCAGGTAAAGAAACAAGAAAAAAACTGTATAGATTCTTCATTCATGAAGTAATGTACATCCTGGGAGGGAAGATAAGGGGTAGTGAAAAAAGTCACAGCTACAGTGGCTTCTGATAAGGAGACATATTAATCTAAGTCTGGGCATTTCTAGTCTCTTTTATTTCATCAAAAGTGTTTTTCAATAAGCTCAGCAGTGATATTTGCTTCCTTATGCTTTATGTAATAAATACATAAGATAGATTGTAAACTATTGCAGGTCAAAATGCACAATTCCTGGAACAGAGCTGTCAGTTGATCATTATTCTTCTAAACTTATCTATATGGCACTTCATGTTTTATCTTTCTTTTTTTTAACTTTGGTGGTTACTTCTTTTGCTTAAATAAACTTATTAAAAGCCCTGTCATTTATAGATCTTTAATAACATGGAGATCTACTATCATGCTCAAGGTACTATAAATGTAGCACTTAACATTATTTATACCACATTATCAAGTTACCTAAAAGTAAAACCTTTTACCATTCAATAAGTTTCAAAAAATTGTACAGATTTATTTATTTTACTGCTGACATGCCCCATGTCTTCTAGTAGGAATAAATGTTGACTTGGAAGTCTGTGAATTGACTTTCCTGCTGAGCGTCACTCAGGCTCTCTCCACATTTGGTGCCAACATAAGTTTTGTTTTCCTTTCAGTATAATTAACATGTCAGCACAAGGACCAAGCTATAAATCTACTCTCTTAGGTCAGTAACTTTATGAAAAGAATTTACAATGTGATGTATATAAATATATATTATTTATGTGGGAGAAGTTGTGACTGTAAATGTATGTCTTTATGCAAGAAACAGATAACTAAGTTCCAGAAAAGAATGGGAATTACACAAATTATAATGATATCTCAGATTAAAAAAACAAACAACATTTTTAAATGTTAAGTACTTATGTCATTACCCATAACATAGTTGTGAAATACTGAACCAGTGAAAAATTCAGTTCAGTACAGAGTACTCCCAACACAAAGTATACCTTCCTGAACCCCACCACAGCTTATAGACAATAATTACAGCCTTTTCATGTTCATGTGTTTTACATTTCCCCTTTCAAATGACAATGCAATGAAGCATTCCTCCACAAGTCCCACAAAGTTTATCCAAGTATGGATGCTAAGCTTATTATATGAGTATGTATTCTTCAGGCAATAGAAATACAAAGAGAGGGGGCGCAAGATTAACAACTTTAAACCCAGCCAATTCATGTCACTGGTGGCAAACACCACAGAAAAATAAACACAAACACTGGTAATTTAAATATTTGACATTTTCAGCTGATAGATTGGTAATACACCATGACTCCTGTGACTCAGTCAGCTTTGTATGCAGAACTGTAACATCAGCTATAACATGGGCATGCTGAGGATATACTGTGGCTTCCTTTGTGGCAACAAGTCTTATTTGGACCTATGTTTAAGGGGAAAATAAAATTCACCCTATTAGTCCACTGACAGTTTCCTGCCACAAATTCTTCCTTTCACACATCACACTTCATGTCGAAAAAATAGTTAATTTTCCCATAGACCAGTCTGAATGGTGATACTGTTACACAGACACTATAATTAAACGTGGTTCAATGTACACACCCTTCCACATACCTTCATCTGTAAAGTAAGTGTGTGTGATTAGATCGCTGACCAGTCATTTATGATTATTTTGTGATTTTGTTCATTTGGGAAAGCACCATCCATAATACACATTTATCGTTTTCTTCTTCTTCTTTTTCCTTAAATATTTGGAAATAAAGCTATATCATGAAAATAACTAGGTTGGAGGTCTGCCCTTCCTTTCTATGGACACTAAAATATAAGTGGAAAATATTTAGGTTTTGAAGATTACATATGGATACAAAGTTATCAAATATTGAGCTTTTATTCTTTTCTTTTCTTTTTTTATTCTCTTTTATGTATATATTGAGTTATTGTATATTAGAGCTATAGTAATATTTGTAAAATTAGAGCTATTGTAATATTTTGTATTGTAATATATTGTATTATTTAATATTGGTATCTTAACCTGTTAATAATTTACTTTCTTTCTTTCTTACTGTCCTGGAGCAACTCTGACCACACAATTTCCTTAGGGATTAATAAAGTTTTCTGATTCTGATTCTGATTCTGATTTCCTGATAAACCTTATAGATGCTTCTAGACAGTAGTTCAGTGGGAACAAGGCCAACAATCTCAGACACAGACAGTAGGGTGCTGTCTCAGCTAATACTCAGATGATACATCCTCCAGACAGCCATGAGTGATTCATTATGGAGCTGCACCCTTTAGTGTATGGACCGGGTTTATGCATAGCCAAGGCACAAAACTGCTGGCCTTAAAAACTTGTATCATTTTAAAAATAATTTCCAAATATAATGAGATGTTTCTAAATCAAGGAGCTTGTCAGGAAGCTTTTTTTTCTGTATTAGAAGTTTGTTAGCAGGAACACAAGCATCCCAAATAGTGTAACACTGAAAGACACCTGGTCAGACAAACAAACTGGGTACACAGTATCAGAAGGAACTAGCTTCACAATCTAATCAGTGCAGGGAGGGCAAAACAACTGATAACATTAATACAATATTCACATCTTATTTCTTTGTATCCATTAGTATGGACTATATTGATACTCTGATGGGTAAAAAAAAAGTACACAGTAGATTAGGTATTATGCTCTACATTGCAATATACAATTTGGACATTGACACTATTTTTGTAATTTTGCCTCTGTATGCCACCACAGTGGCTTTTAAATCAAATAACCAAGATGTGATTGAAGTGCAGCTGGACTTGCAGCTAATAGAACCAGGTCAATAGTGTTTATAGTGTATTGATGACATGACTGCTGATAGATGATTGGATGAATTCTGGAGTGTACAGGGCTAAACTCTCTGTTCAGATATAGCCAAATGCTGTAAAACTGATCAGATAGCGCTTCACAGTGCAAATAGATAGTGATCCAAAGCATACTGCAAAAGCAACCCAAGAGTTTCTCAGGGCAAAGAAATAGGATATTATTCAATAGCCAAGTCAGTCACCTGATCACAACCCAGTAGAACATGTTTTTCAGTTATTAAATACAAAACTGGATGCATAGAGACCTACAAACAAGCAGCAACTGAAAGCAGCTGCAGGGCCTAACAGAGTAAAAAGAGGGAAAGAGGTAGCACAGCATTTGGTGATGTCCATGGGTTCTAGACATCAGGCAGTTGAGTGCAAAAAATGTTCATCCAGTTATTAAAAACAATCATCTTAGCCTGTCCAATTACGTTTGAGCCTCTAAAAATTGGACACTATGTGTAGTGTATATGAATGTCTTTAATTCTTGAACAGTTAATGCAATACTTTATTATTATTATTACTGTCATTGCCCAAATACTTACGATCTAACTGTATATGTAGAGATTACCAAAGCATAACATATTAGGAAAGTAAGCTACTAATTATTTCGTGCGTTAACTAAGGATTGCCACAAGTGTGGTCACAGCGTTATCACATATAACAACCTTATTTTATTGTTTTTCCCAGAGGGAGAGTACTCTTTCTATCTAACTTTGAAACACATCTACTTCCCTTTTTGCCTCACACACACAAAGTACCCTCCTACTCATTTGACCTCTGACAGCTGGGGCCCCCTGTACCACAGACTATTGATTCCTTGGCATTGAACTTGAATCTTGGGGCTACAATCAAAGAGGCATTGTCTCTCTTGAAGACAGATTGCAGACCAAACAATACTTGTTAACTTTCCCTCATTTTTCCATTCAGAGAAAGAACCACTTATCCTCAGCTGTCCTGCGCTTTTTAGCCATTCAGTTCATGTAGAATGTATGCATTTCCTGTGCATAGAAGATGTCTTATTTACTCTGATTGATCACCGGCTCATAACAGTCTTCATACACCCATTGGTGTAACCCAACCAGTGTTGGTGGCAGAAGGTCTGAGAGGTCCATTGAATCAGCTTAGAAATATAGAAAAAGTAATCACACTAGCTAACATCTACATTCTAGCATAAAATGAAAAACATTTAACATCTACACGTATATCCCCAATTTAATTTCAAATAAATAATAATAATAATAATAAATCTGCATATTTCCTCAGAGTGCATTAGGCCACACTCATTTCAACAGCTCAGTGACAGTAAGTGTACATGGTATAATTGTGCATTTCTTTTCTATTATAATTACAGGAAAAAGTAATAATAATCCAGTGAAACCAATGGCTGGAAAAATATTGTTTGCTTTACAGTGTGCGCTGTTGAAACAAATTAAAAAGACATTTACTGGTTTTGGCTGGTGTAAACATCACAGTAACAAATAAGATCAACGGCAGCCAGAAGAAGACTGGTGGATGCATGCTTCATTAAAAACCAATGTTGTTGTAAGTGGCTAATTAACATAGGGCACCTTAATGGTTTGCCTAATGTAAATATACAAATGAATTAAGGTGAAGTAATGTGTCATGGTGTGGAGTTGTCCCAGAAGCCACTTTCTGTACAGATACTGTCTTTAACGTATGCAAAGAAAAAGACTTGGGAAAAACTTTACTAAATATGTCAAATTAAATCCTAATAATACACATTTTAAATAATAATTGTGAACAAGCAGTCTTGGAACGAGTCAAATTAACAGAAACATTTGCAGAATTCAGGCTTTCCTGTATTTCAGTTTTTTGACGTCATGGAAATATTGTTTCACTTTCCTGGTGATTCTGTGTCACTCCCTTGACCTTCCAAATGGTAACAGCAAGGGTGCTACTTTTAATTTCAAAAAAGCTACTAGAATTTCAAGAAACCCACTTATGGCAGTGAAAAACTTTACTGATCAAAACACTTGTACTTAAGCATGGCTCAAGATGTAACCCCCAAAATACACAGCTTGATGGAGTAAAAAATTTCATTGATAAATAAGACTGTTCAATCCACAAACAAAGTGTTATTTCATTGTAATTGGTGAACAGAGCTCTGACAGTTTGCCTAACAGCTAAGTCACGTCTACTGTAGATGGCATACCATCTGCCCTGGTGCTGGCAGTTACTGGTTAAACTGGAGGAAGATACTAAGAAAGACATCCAGTTTGGAGAAAATATTTTCAGTTATTTTTCTTACATTAATTTTACACTTCATATGCACAAATGAGAACTCGTTAGCCTCCCACCTAACACTGTCATTTGTTTTCACTGGAAACCATGTCAGTGGTATTACAACTGAGACTAAAAGTCAGGATCTTTTAAGTGGTGAGTGACAAATAAATATAAAATCATAAAACACAGAAATTGAGATAGTCTGTCTCTTTTTCTCAAGTTATGTAAGTTTAATTTGACTGGTTTCAGTTTTGGGATTCTATTTCCTCCTTTTCTCAATTAGCAGACCTCAGAGGTAACTAGAAATTGTCAACATCCCCTTATAGTGTTGACTTCACATGTGTCTCTCCAACTTGATCAAGACAGTGATGCTAAATGAGGAAATCTAGCACTCATTCATTTCCTGTTCGTCATGTTAGACATCATTGAATGTCAGACTGACTTTACACTATATTTGTATGTTCCACTGTGCATCTACTCTGTCACCTTATGGAGTGACATGGGCCCAGAGCCCTAAAGTCCTAAAAATAGCTTTTTTTCTCCTCAATTTCTCCCTATAATATTTTAAGGTCTTGACCTTGCTACTGTATGTTAGGTGCCTTGAGATGATGTGTTGTGATTTGGTGCTATATGAATAAAACTGAACTGACCCTGGGAAATCTTAATTCAGTATATCCTGGTAACAGGATCACATTCATAAACCACAAACATTTCCACATTCTATCCCCTGTAACCAGAAAAACCAGCCTTTCAAGTATAGATCTTGTAGTACTATTGTCTTCCATCTGGTTCATGCACACATGACCAGTCACACGACCTAAGTATGTGGCTGAACTTGAACAATGACAAGCATTCCTAACAGAGGAAAAACTCAGGAGGGACAGCAACTGCGTAATTGTTTCCATCACACAGATTAGGCATCTCTTACTCAGTTGGCAGATAGTTACGTTGTATGTTTCTGCAGAGGCATATATGATGTGCTCTGCAAAAAGCAAGGGCTCTCGGGGTGTGGACTTTGTTGTTCTCTCTTTGTGTCATCAAGGTCTGGACTATTGTTTCCTTCTGTGAATAAGCAACTGCCCCATTGAAGTATCTCAGGATTTTTAGCCAGACATAGTCTGGGCATGGGCATGGCATGGGAAACTAAACGTTATGGATTATGCCATTCAGTCCTTTTTAGATAGCCTCAAGGTCCTGTGGGTTATATTTATTGAGTTAGTTAAGTTTTTACGTATCAGGACATAGTAAAAATAAATCTGGTCCTCAGCAGTTCTTAAAATGTGATAAATACAACCACAGATTACAAAACATGGCATATTACACTGTGTCACTATTTATTTAATAAAAGAAGCAGTGTGTGGAAAAATAAGTACGCCCTTACTACTTCCATAGGAATTAGGAGGTTAAGTAGCACCCAATTGCTGATAATCAGATGCAATTTTTATAATCAGCACCTCTATAAAAGCAGAATTTTTGGCAGTTTTATTCACAAGCTGAATTCCAAATTCAGCCTAAGGTCAGACCATGCAATGCTCAGAAAAACTGAAAAAAAACCCAGAAGAGTTGCATCTCAGACTCTACAGGCCTCAGCATGTTATATGTTAAAGTTCATGAATTAGAACTTTAACATTTACATTGAAAGACTGAACAAGCATGGCTTCTTTGGAAGGGTTCCAAGAAGAAAGCCTGTTCTATCTAAAAGGAACATGGCAGCATGGGTTAGGTTTGCAAAGTTGCATCTGAACAAACCACAAGACTTCTGGGACATTGGAGAAATGAGACCAAAGTGGAGATGTCTAGCCATAATGCACATCATCATGGTTGGTGAAACCCAAACACAGCATATCAGCACAAACACTTCACACCAACGCCAAGCATGGTGGTGGAAGGGTGATGATTTGGGCTTGTTCTGCAGCCACGGTACTTTGCAGTCACACAGTCAATCACAAACTCCTCTGTATACCAAAGTATTCTAGAGTCAAATGTAAGGCCATCTGTCTGACAGCAAAAGCAACAGGACAATGATCCCAAGCACAGCGACAAATCTACAAATCTGCTGCTAAAAGTGGTTCTATTAGTTGTTGAATCAGTGTATTTTTGTCTTAGTTTTTGTTAAATAAATAATGACAGAGGTTAATATGCCATATATTGTTGCTCATCTTAGGTTCTATTTAAGTATTAAGACTGGTAAGAACTAGATAATTTTTTGTTATGTCTGATATGCAAAACTTTAGAATTGAAAGAGGGTGTACTTTCTTTTAACATGACTGTAGATCTGAGGGTTGTATCTCACAGCAACCTGGAATAGAATATATGAGGTTTGTGATCCTGAACTTTAAGTTAAATAAGTTAGATTCATTCATCCCCTATATTTACCATGCTATAAAATTGGTCTTACAGAGCAATTGTTGTCATTTTCAGAATGTATCTACAGAAATTGCTCCTAAATATATGTGGTTTGTTGACTGAAAAACTCTGGGAAAGCTGAGATGAAGTCATTATGTCAAAAGTGATCCATCACGCACCAAACTTAATAATTAAAACATTCATACAAGGCCAATTTTCAGGCCTTCAGTAGCACAGATCATATCAAAATGTCATAATAATACTTGATAGAAATAAATATTAATATTGAATTTATGAGTGCTGATTAAAAATTAAAAAAAAGGTTACCACAGAAATATTGGATTTCACGTAGCTTATACATTGTGTTTTTTTCCCTTAGTGTTTCTCTCCACAGTGTGAAATAGGGGCACAACAGTGATTCAATCTCTCGCACATCAACCTTTTGCACACTTCCCTGTCCAAATAGCCAATCAGGATTCATTTAAGCAGCAGTTGTCTGGAACAGGATCTGACAGGCCTGGCAGAGGTGTTCAGCACCATATGTGAGTCATGGAAGTCCTCAGCAGTCCAGGTCTGAAATCCATACTGTGGTGTGCACAGACATTGCTGATTACCACACTGCTGGTGCAGACGTGTAGGACAAGGTTGTCATGCCTAATCGTCTAATGAACAAAGAGTGAAGTCACACCAATAATGAAGAATCCTGTTTTTTTTTTTTTCAGTGGGCTTTAAGTATTTTGTTACTCTTGTCTTTTTAAAAAGTGTTCATAGCACTTACCTTTGATCTCTTGAACTGTTTACCTGTTATTAGCTGTTTACCTGTTTCTTTCTTGGTTTGTGCATGCTTAAAATGGTAATCTACACATGTGATAAAATCATAATGACAAAAAAAACCAAGAAACAAAAAATTTCTCAAAACTGAACAAGATAAATGCATGATTATTTGGCACTCAGCACTGTTATTTTGTTCTTCATTATTTTTATTTATTCTATGTAAACTCTAGTACTTAGACTGTGGTTCTGCTGCCAGATCACCTTTCAGGAGGCCTGCAATTTCAGTGTCCTGCCTCCACGCTTGGATTAATTTGGTTTAAACAAACTGGCTCTGGGCTTTGTGAAGCCATTCAGAGCACAATCATTGTTGAGGGCCCAATCAAACACTAAAGAGAGTTTCTCTTGCGTCTGTGTTTTACACTTTTGTAGGATTTGAAGTATCTTTTTACATAAAACAATATGATTCATAATATCATATTTGTCACAATTAGACTTATCCTGCAATAACATTACAAGAAGCTCAATATTCATCTATAACAAATTTTATGTGATTATATGTTTATTTAATTTATTTATTGTTCTGTTTATGGTATGCTTAGGTAATCTAAGTGATAATAATTAATACTGTTATTGCATATATATATATATATATATATATATAAAGAAAGATAAAGAAAAAGCTACTTTGTAATATACACATTTAAAGACAAAAAACATTTTTGTTGTTTTTGTTTTGTTTTGTTTTATCACGTTGCAAACTTTGCCTGATTTCCGTGAGGGAAAAACTGGCTAACAATTAGTTTGTTCTGAGTCCAATACACAATCCCATAAAAATGTTATCTGTTTACATTCCATTCAGCATCACATCACGATATTTCCAGACATGTTGGATTTGTGCTCCGAATGCTTGAAAAAGCACTTTAAATTTGAGAGTATTATATGCCTTCCACAAGTTTTCTTGTTAGTTGAAATGGGAGACTTGGCTTTGTTTGACATTTGAAAACTGAATTTCCAAAAGGTAATTTGGCTAAAGGCAGGGTCAAGAATTTGTCAGGAGTAACCTCCAGGAACCTAGCTGTTTATTAAAACTGAAAGCCTGACTGTTTTGGCAAACTAACCACATACTATACATCACTGCATAAAGGTGTTAAGACAGACTGTGTTTGATGATGCACAGGCACCACATGGAAACACCAAGATCATCGCCAGATTTGAGGTTGCTACTAATAAACATAATGTATCACACATTTCTCATTACTTTTGTAAAACCTAATGCATTACATCACTTTTGCTTCATGAAGATCATTTGTTGTCATACATTTTACATTACTTAATTATTACTCTATAACATCACCTGAAATGCTTTGACAGATAATTGTTAGTTAACAATATAACATTCAGCCTTAAATATGTCTACATCTCAGCATTACCCCTGTTTTAATAAGGAAGGTATGCATAATATTAGATTGTTGGGTCACAGACGAACATGAGGACAGATTCTCAGTGATTCACTGAGAATCACTGAGAATCACTAGGACTGATGGAAGGCAGGACAAACACAATAGATTGGACAAAGATTCCACACTCCACATTCTGTGTAGGACTGTGAAAGCACTTTTTTTCACCTTTTTTTCCATGCCCACGCATCCCACATACTTTATAAATCAAACCATCAGTGTGAGGACAGGTTGATGACGTCATTCACGGTCGATTTCCAGCAGCCGGCAGGGCTTTGATTATAGCAGTAAATCTCCTCCTGTTTGACTGTCCTCCTGAGTTAAAGGGCAGGTTAATGGTCACTCCTCCATATGTTTTTGGATTTTATCTGTTTTTAGCTAGGCTTTGTAGGTCAAACTTGCATTTGTCACCACTGGAACTTTATTTTTATTTGCAACAATTTACCTTTGCAACATTAAGTAGCTGATTGAAAGAAGTTTGAATCCCAGTAGTAACTATTGCATTTCAATCCATGCTAAATTATGGTAATAACTTATTTTCATATGTACCTCAAGGCTATGCATTTTCACTGGAACTGCTTTTGATAGGCTGATAACGCACTAATAACCTTTTACACAGTGAGACTGGGCTATCTAATGTAATACAAGTTCCTTCACAATTGTTACCAAGCAACAAAATCAACACCAAAATATGCACAATGACTTTGCAATCGACTTTAATGTAAAAAAGAAAAAAAAAATCCCTTCTCTTTACATTTAAGGTAACAAAAAATTCTCACTAGGTATAAATAGCACAAAACCCATTGGTGAGAATTGCTGAGAAGAGGCTGGAGGATCTCTTACCCATTTCCCTACTTGCGCTGGCAACCACTGGACTCACTTCAGTGGAAAAAAAGGCGTATTGGAGAAAGAGGAGAAAACAGACCAATTAAATCAAAGGTATAAAATAACTATAGCTTACATTGCAGTATGCATATAATATATCTCTATCAGGGTAGATCTACACACACACCAAAAACAGTTCAAATATGATTTTTCCTTCAAATTTTCAGGTGTTGAAAATTTGCCACTGTAGAGGGAGACCACTATTGCATGATTTCTTATCAGTTCTTTGCATCACTTAAGGAGATTCCTGTTATGGCCTAAGAGTCTAAAGACCAGCAACAAAGTAAGAGCAAAGTCCAACATCAGGATTATATCACCATGCACAAAAGGAGAAGGGAGGATACTATTAATATGAAACTAACTTCCAGCACTGTGTCAGATAAGTTAGGTCTTGCATCAGTTTCATGCATCTTGTTTGACTGATGAGATACTCATGAGCAGTGTTGGGTGTAATGCATTTCAAAATCATGTGTTACTGTAATCACATTACATTTTTCAGTAATGCAGTAATGTAATGTGTTATTGAAGTAAATTTAGTATTCACAAATTAAGTTACAGTTATGCCGTTACTTGCATTAAAAGGTTCTTAAGTTATCTGCACGATGGGCAGATAGAATGAAAAAAACATCAAACGTGTCTTTTTCTTTACGTGCACTTGTGCTACAATGAAACGATTGCAGTTTGGAGGAGGAAAATATAATTATATTATTATGTTTACAATTTTTGAGGAGTGGAGATATGAACATTACTTTTATTTTTATTGCACCAAAGAACAAGAGTGCAATGGTAAAGTGCAAACTGCGTCCAGGACAGAAACAACTGCATTAGACTGCTAACACAACATTGGCTCTTTGCAAGCATCTGCACAGACAGCATGCTAACACGGAGCTAATGAAGAACCCAGTGTGCATGCCACCCCAGCCCAGCAGACAGAACCTGATCTTCAACAGGTAACGAAGGCAGTGATGAGCAGGAAGGCTTACATCATTGTAACTTTGATTTCTGCCTGTTCATGTTTTTACAGCAGAATTTCTTTGGGCTGGTTTTCAACTTTGCATTTTGTTGTAGATGTTGTGTTCATGCGTACAAACTAAAAGAAAGATTGTATGTGTGTCCTCATTAGAATAGGGGTTTGTGTCAGTGTGTGGGACTGTAGCCTCAGGTTTATAAAAATTTAGTTAACTGATAATTATGTGACATTGCATTTCAGGTCATGTTATGGAATAACACGATAGTAATGTAACGAGAAGTGTGAGTCACTTTCTCCAATGAGTAATTACATAACATACTACATTACTTTTAAGAAAAGTAACATGTGTAATACATTACTTTTTTTTGAGCAATGACCCGAATACTGCTCATGAGATAATGTGAGAGTCAAATTTGCCCCACGTCGCAAACTATAATGGATATCCTGGGCTGTCGTATTACTCTAATGTACACACTGAGAGTAACACTGCATCTCAACACGCATTTCACTGTTGTCCAAGTTGTCACTGCTCCGTGAGCCTGTCGGTGTAAGTGCTCAGCTGGTAAACAATCAGAGTTTATCAAATACACACTTGTCACTCTCCACTAGCCAAGCACGGAAAAATTTATTTTGACAAACGTTGCCCCACAAGACTTAAGTGTCCCTAACTGACGCCAACAGATAAATACCTCAGAATTAGGAGATGGATTGAATTTAGCAAATGTATGCTTTTAAAACATGAATTTCACGCTATCCCTGTGGCTTATCTAAGGTCAATAAACAGTCAGTGAGTGACACACATAATTGTTTAATCTAATTGTGTTCCTTAGGTTTAAATATCTGACTACTGTACACTAGAGCAAAGTAGTTAGCTGGAAGAAAAACTGTCAGAATATATGTATTCACTGAAGTATTAATTAATGTAAAACATACTGAATCAATTCTCTTCTGTCTAAAAAACAAAAACTTATATCTGAGCTTGAGTGTGTTTATGGTACCACATACTATTACATATTCATGTGGGAAACAAATGCTGGAGTGTATTTATTCTGGCCATAAGGATAGGCTAAAAGATGGGAAACTACTCATGCCATGTCCTATAAGTGGAGTCAGGAAACTAAATATAAAATAGTTGAGCATTTTATCTAGCAGTAGTTAGTTAGTTTTTTAGGGGGCACACACAGCCATCTGTCTAATCATTGCAAGTTAGACAAAGGAGTCGTCAAACCTATAAGCCAGCAGTGAGCAATTTTGCTCTTTAACAACTTTTTTTTCCAGGTGTCTGTGAAGGAGTCAGCTAAAAAAACAATCCTTGGTTATTATGTTGCTTAAACTGGTCGATAGCTTGTCTAAAGAGACAATATTACACCCTGGGAATGATATCATTCTATCATTCGACATGTCATGTATCTGCTCTCCAGCATTGCAGAATGCAAGTGTTAGACTACAAACTGTAGGGAACTGCAATGAGAGTTTCCAGACCTGAAGGAGACCTTCAAATATACACGCAAACACACACACACACACACATGCTCCAGACTTAGCATGTGAAGTGTCACTGCAATCATGGTATTTGACGTTGTACAACAACACACTGGAAAGGTGGGAATGATAATAATAGCCAGCGTGTTTTTTATTTATTTTGCATTATTTTGGCAGTTAATCTGATACTAACCTTTTCTGCCCTTTCTACAAGTTCTGTGGTTTAATGGCACTTCCTGGACTTTGTCATGTGATAAAGCTATAAAAAGTAAGAAAATATAATACAGTTATGTTTCCATTCTCCTCTTTTTCTCTGCTACTTTTTAGCTCTCAGTAGTAAAATATAAACTATATAAGAAAAAAGTCAGCCTATCCTGTATCTTCACTACTTGGTTTATAGTTAGACAACTTTTCTTCAGCTCTCTCAGCTAGAACTATCTGATACTTTCCACGTATGCTTGAATATATGTTCCTTATTCTAATGTCTACTCTCCCATGGTTCTCATCTCTGCTCACTTTCCATGTACCTTTCTGGATATGTCCACCTCTAGAGGTTCGTGATTTGTAGTTATTGGACCCACTAACCTGTCAAATGTTTATTAAGATAGTGTTTAAAGTTTCTTATTGTTTAAAGTCAAAGGGAAACACTGGGTTTATCTCTATTATATTGTAAAGTCTTTAGCCTAAAGTACAAAAAGCTGTGGTACTTTGTTTCTTTTTTAGTTTAACACTATATAAACTGATTTTTTTTTTTTAAATTGATAACTGATAACTTGATAACTGCCTTGTGTAGTCTTTTATAGTCCAAAATCAAAACCACACAGGAAAGGAGCTTGCACAAAATAAAAGATCAAGCAAGCCTGGACAACTACATAATGTATTCACATTAAATTCTATTTACCCTTAAACAAGCCCAGCTAGTCCTCATGTAAGTTAAACAACAAGAC
>VUQS01035318.1:12626-24848 GCA_015108495.1 Heterochromis multidens | reverse complement strand
ACAGTATATTTTCCCAAAAGTCTTGGGGATCATCCAGATGTTTTTTGGTAAATGTGAGACGAGCCTTTGTGTTCTTTTTGGTCAGCAGTGGTTTTCTCCTTGGAACTCTGCCATGGATGCTGTTTTTGCCCAGTCTCTTTCTTATTGTTGAATCATGAACTCTGACCTTAACTGAGACAAGTGAGGCCTGCAGTTCTTTAGATGCTGTTCTGGGTTCTTCTGTGACCTCCTGGATGAGTCACTGATGAGCTCTTGGAGTAATTTTGGTAGGCCGGCCGCTCCTGGGAAGGTTCAGCACTGTTCCAAGTTTTCTCCATGTGTGGATAATGGCTCTCACCGTGGTTCACTGGAGTCCCAAAGCCTTAGAAATGGCTTTGTAACCCTTTCCAGACTGATAGATGTCAATGACTTTGTTTCTCAGCTGTTTCTTTAGATCGTCGAATGACTACGACATGCTATGACTCTCCCCTTCAGACTGACACCAGAAAGACCTAAGCAGTGAGGGAGGGGGACTTATGGGCAAATTTGACCTCGTTGCCTATTGGTTATCTGTTTTCTTTCAATGATGGTTCAGCTGTCAAAGGGCTAAAGGACTGAATTTATTCTTCAGTATTACTTTCTTGCTTTAAGATAAACAGTCTTGTTATAGAGGGTGTCTACATAATCAGGTTCAGACAGAGTTATGGAATCCAAGGAGTCTGATGGTGAGGAGCTCCTGTGGAAAAGTGATAAATAAACCTTGGACCATGAAGATCAATGCAATCTAATAGCAGGACATTTCAAACCATGGCTGTGGGTCTGAGGGAGAATAAATTAACGCCTCCTTAGAAGTCCAGAAGAAGATGTGAAAAGACGTTGTTTAATCAAGCATTTGAAGGAAGAGCTCTAAAAATGAGGTAATAGTTGCTTAAAAACACTGAGCCTCAAAGATCATGTGACTGAGGAAACGTAGAGGAGGTTTTAATTAAACCAGTTAAACTTAAACCTCCTCATAATATTGGTTGCTTCATTAAAACAGCTGACAGATGCTGTTTTCAGTCTTAAACATGACCTGTTTGTATTTTGAGTGTTTCAGAGTTTTTTTCTCCTGTTAAAACTGTTTTAATCAGTGTGAGTTTAAAACTTTCCCCAGCCTCCTCCTCCTCCTCCTCAGCCTTCAGAGGGAAATAAAGTCCTGTGGAGGTAATTACCTGCTCTAAGACTTCACCCCTCTGATTGCTGCATTACTCTCTAATCGGCTGAATTACCCACAATCCCCTCTGGTTATTTCTCTTTTTCTGACCCGATCACCACACTGCTGCACTGCTTTATTAACACCGCATTAAACCACAGAGGAGGCTAACGGCTGCAATTTACCTGATCAGAGTGTGCCAGCTCAGCAGGTTTGTAATGACTGCAGGGAATCATGGGAAAGTGAGGCTTTAAGGAGGAAGTGATGGAAGCAGGAAGTGAAAAACATTCTCTCCCCATACAGTTGCTGTGAAGGGAGACATTATCTATAAAGACCAAAACAGTTTCTGTATCAGGCTGTAAACATGTTTATTTTAACATGGGAGTCTATGGGGACTGACTCACTGCTGGAGCCTCTGCTGGACGATAGAGGAACTGCAGCTTTGTCCCTCCCTCCATCGATCGATCAATCCATCCATTAATCCATCCATTTGTCCACCCAGTAGTCTAACTAAAGAGGTTGATGGTTGGTTGACACAGAACTATCAGCTGGTCATGGATGGATGGATCCAGCTGTTTCATCCTCTCTCTGTTTGTTTTAGGGTTTAGGATCTAGCACAGATTCCTCCCTCTGCCTTTTTTTATGCAGTTCCACTTGATGTGGGGACATTTTGCCTTTAGGTGGTGATAATGACTTGGATAGGTGAGCGACTTGCAAAGTCATTAAAGAAGGGGTGGGATTTATGGCAGGAGCAACTTTACAGCCAGATTTAACATGTTTACAGCCTACTACAAACACTGTTTTGGTCTCTTTAGATTATTTCTCCCTCCATGACACCTGTGTTTTTATAACCTTTATAACCTGTTTAAATTGTATTAAAAAGACAATTTAGGGGTGTGGCCTCTTTGACTGGCTGTAGCTGCTAGCTGTTTTCTAATTGGAGTCCCTGAACTCATACCCCCCCCAACCACCACCACCACCACCAACATCATGTGACTTTACCTCCAAGTCCTTCAAGCCAAGGACACATCAGAGCTGGAGTGAAGTGAGCATCAGGGGACAAACACAAAGTGGTCTCTAATGTGCTCCAGAGGTTTCCCTCTGCTGTCAGCTGATTCAGGATTTACTGACCACAGCAGACTCTCTGAGCTGAGCATTTTTGCTCCGGATACACGAAGCAGAGACTTCAGCCTCCTGTGGAAGCTTTAATTGGACCTGCAGCTATAAATGATCAGTGAGTTCTCTCCTTTGAGAGCGGGAGTAAAAATAGAAGCAGCTTTTTCTGTCTGGACACAAAGCAGAGGATTATTTATTCTCAGTGTGTCTGTTTCCAGGCTCCACGTTGTGCTTTTTAATGTCTTTGAAATGCTTATTTTATTCTTTCAACCTATTTTTATTGAATTTTGTGTAATTTGATGGATTTCTGTGTAATGTTGGTGGATTTAGCTTCCTTTGTAATGCAGGTTTTTTAAAGGTGCTGAATTCCACTCAGTGTAAACAGGAGTCTGGGTTTTATTCTGAAGTTCATTTATTCTGTGGCGCTCTGTAAGACCTAATCACATGCTGGTGGAGGGGTGTGTGCTGCACTGGTCCCTCGCAGATTCACCGTCGGAGAAGGAAACAGAGATGGCATCTGTTGGCACAGGAAGTTTACTGTGGTGGAGAAGCGGTGAGCTCAGCCTCGGGCTCTCGTGCAGATGTCTGCAGTGTTGTCGTGGTGTCATTACAGACTCGAGTAGAACTTGTTGTGTTTCTGGCCCCCAGCTCATCAATCTTTCACTGATAGGCCTGCAGACGGTGCGTTCAGGGTCGCTGCAGTTTACAGGACAGGAAACCGTCACTGGTCGTCTGACTGAGTCCTGAAACAAACAAAACCAGTAACCCCATTACCGGCTGCTGTCACAGTTCATGTGGACACAAACATGCCAACATCACACACAAACCTGAATATTTCACCTGGTAACCCCACCACAGAGTGGAGGAGCCTTTAAAAATGCATCCAGAGGGGGATAACAGTTTGTTTTGACCTGAATCATTCAGTCTTTCAATAAAACTTGGCTCCTTCTTCATTTGCTGCTCTCCAAAAACTGTTCATGATTCATAAAACCGCTTCCAGCTTCAGCTCGGGGACATGACAGACAGTTTGATTCAAATCACACAGCACGATGTCAACTTTTGCTTTAAACCGTCAGAAGAGTTTGGATGTTTTGCTGCTGAATCCAGACTTTATGGACAACCTGGTCAGAAAATGAAGCTCCTACACATCGAAACTGTCTCTCAGTTACTTTAAGGTGCTGATTAATCCTTGCAGATTTTATTTATCTTGCACCAGACAGTAAGATAATGCATTGTAATGCATTGTATTGTAAGATAAAGATTCACAATAATGATCCAGTTTTTGTTCTGCCCGGGCTGCAGACTCTGGTCAAAGGTTCAGTACTGCTGGTCTTACCTCACCTCTACCAGACCCTACAGATTCTGTCTGTAATGATATTCCATGCATGAAATGATTCCAGCTTCCACTAACTAATGCAGTGAAACAAGGCTGAAGCCATGAAGTCATTATTAGGGGAACCAAATCCAGGTCTTGGTGTCAGAGGCCTCCAGTCTGCAGTGTAGTCCCACTAGAGCTGATTGATTATGATTACATGTGCTAATAATCTCAGATGGATGGATGTGTGTGCATGTCAGAGTGCAGCAGATGTTTGCTTTCATACTTTAACATCAGTGTAGTGGGGGGACATTTTAGTTGCATCCTTGCTAAGTAACAACTGGCTTCTTCCTCACCTGGTGGAAAGGTAAAGGTTTATGGAGAACACACAGGAGAGCGGGCTAACGGGGATCAGGTGAAACCCATCAGGCGGGACAAGTGGGAAACACACTGACATATAAGGAAAGCAGATTTTGCAGTTCCTGGAGAAACTGAAGTGGGGTTGTTGTCATGGTGATGGTACCTGGAGCCTTCTGTTTGACCGAGAGTCAGAGTTTAGAGAAATTCAGCTTGCTGCAAAGTTTCAAACAACCGTGAGTGTTGCGTGATGGTTCTTCACACATCAGTGTGTTCTGGTGTTTGTGGTGTGAAAAGCAGAAACGTGGAAAGTACAGCAAGTTAAAAAAAGGAACTCCTGTGGCTCCGAGGCCTCCAGAAGAGAGTGGAAGTCTGCTGGTTTAAGCAGCGTCCACACAGGAAGTGACTAGCAGTGCCATGAGGACCAGAGACCATCCCGTCTCCACGATATTCAGCAACATGAAGTGGGCGGGGCCAGAGATTTTGAGACAAGCAGTTTAAGTGACTACCAATCAAACTGCAGGGCCACTGATTGATATATGACATGGTGATAAATACAAGAAACTTTTCTGAGAATGTTTTTAGCTTCTCCCACTCTGCCCGTTCCGTGAGTCCATCCCAGCTCAGAATATGTGAATGGGGTTCATTTAAATGATGCTTCAGAAAAAACAGCCCAAACATTTCATCTAGCATGGTGGTGAGCCTCGCTGCTACAGTTAGAGCTAACAATGAAGTGGACTGTGTATAAAAAGCAGACGCAGCTTCGAGGTCTGCAGTGTTTTAAACCTGCATTCTCTCTCATGTCCAGCAGGGGGCGACTCCTCCGGTCTGATTGGATAGAAATCTATGAGAGAAGCTGATCTCTGAGCTCAGTGAACTGATTCTGGTCTCAGCCGCTGTTTTCAGGGCTGAATAAAGCATGGACTTCATTTCGGAGATGAAGGTCCTGTTAGAGTCACAGAGGAGCAGGAAGCAGGGGAGGATTGAGGGCGGGACTAACCTGTGACTGACAAACTTCTGTTTGAGTGTTTGTCAGATCCACCGCTTGCTCATCATGTCTGGTTTCTTAAAGCTAAAATGGAAATATCCAGAACGCTCACCTCAAGACTAAAGAAACCAGACTTTGCTGATGAATTGTTGGTTTCTGGGACTGTCACATGCTGCACTGTGTTTCCTCTGGTGTGGGCGCACTGATGCATGACTGCGACAGATAACAAGCTCCAGCATCTGCATTAGGAGAGCTGGTGATGGGACAAAGCCCACACATAAAGCAATTTGATAGTTTTTATTGTTGCTAGTTGGTCACTAGCAGACATTCAAAACTATATATTTATTTATTATAAATAATATTTATTACTGCATCACCGCAACTTTCTGGTGCTGCCCCCTTGTGGTAACAGTTTTAGGTACTTTTCCTTACAAACTGCACGTTTAAAGAAAAACAGCAAACTGAAGTGAATGGAGCTGTTTCCAAACTCAGACGTTAGAGTTCTGCAGGTGGCCAGTGTGAGTGTGGAAATGAGACACAAACAGTGGAGAAACTCAGTGGAGTTATAAATATTAAATGTGATTGAATGCTGGAGTGAAAAATGTTGAGGAGTCTGCAAATGGTGAGTTTCTCTGTCTGAATCTCTTCAGCAGCACTGCAGCATCCTCTCTCTTCATACAAGCTGCTGCAGACCCCAGGGGCTGATGGGAAGGAGGCGGGAGCTTCACATCACACCTTCTCTTCTCAGAGATCGACCCGCATCCTCGACTGAAGCAGGTTCGATTGTTGTAGCAGCAGCAGCAGAGAGGATGGTGCTGTCGGGGGATTTGGAGGAAGCTGCTCGCGTCGTCTGTCTGAAGACGTGTCCCACGGCCTTCTGGGAAGCAAATCTTACCCGGAGCACGAGCTCAGACGAGGATGACATCAAACCCAACGTCCCACGGCGAATCTGAGTACAGCGGCAGAACAGAGACGTAACATCAGCAGGACAGCAGGAAGTTTCAGTTTGGGCAAATGATGAAGACTGAGAGCACAGAAATGAGCAGACTTTAACAAAAAAATAATAAACTTTATTTCTAGAAGGTACTCACACAAAACACAATGTCCCTAAAACAAAAGAAGAGAAACATCCAGAAATCAGGAACACTCAAAACAGAAGAAATGAGAGAGTTACAGATTCTTCATCACATTCTGTCCTTTTCTGCACATAATAATATCTACACAACACAGTCTGCTGGATTTCACACATCGTGTGAGCTGTGTCCATGTTAGCTGTTCAGCCTGGACCACCGAGACACAACACACACATTAATGAGAAACACAGCAGTGGGAAACAAAGCAGAATGATCCTTCAAAGCTGTTACATTGACAGAAAACTTTCATCTTTTTCTTATTTCATCCAGTTTTTTCTGTCCTTGTTTGCAGCTTAGAAACAGGAATGTGTGCAGTGTATTTATATTCATACAGAAGATGAAGAGTGTGCAGGGAGAGGTGGAAAACCTGCAGCTGATGATGATTAAATTGCTTTAATTACATTCTTTTCTCTTGTTTCACAGCTACAGACACACAAACGCAGCCGTCTCTGTAGTAAGAGTCAGACATACAGTTTAGATCAGCGGGTAATGGGCTCCCAGGAGAGCAAACAACTTCATTTTGAGCACTTAAAGATACAAATTTACACCAAATAGTTCAAAACAAAGATTCATACAGAGAAAAAGCTGCAGCTTTCTCAGGAGCACTTTGTTCAAAACAGGATTTTTTCTGTTCAGGAAGAGCAGAGCAGCATCACTGACAACACACACAACTCTGATTATCTCACAAACAGCATGAAAGGAGGAGCCGGGGTGGACGTGGGTTACAAAGCAGCTTGCACATGCAGGAGCAGCTGTGTGCATGCTGACAGCTTAAATAGAGCCCCCTGTATGAGATCTGCCAGTTGGGTGAGTAGAAGCATCAACCTGACAACCAAGAAAACAGAGCTTTGAGAAAAAAAAGAGGCGACTGTTCTAACCAAACAAGTGATGGTAAACAGTGAAAGATAGCACAACTCCTAACCCATCACTTACATGTAACAGGTGGGATTTTAAACCTAGAGAAACTTCCTGTACGTGGTCACGAGTCAGTCAATAAGAGACCAGTCTGATAAAAAACTGTACATGCCAACCAGAAAATTAGTGTCCAGGAACATGAACGTCTGTATCTGAGGAACTGCTGTGACAGCGTGGATGAACAGATGGAGCAGATGTCCACATCAACGAGTTCTCCAACCTTCCAGAAAAGTTCCCTGGGAGTCACAGTTTGGATCTGGAGCAGATTGGATGGTATCCAGGTGTTTATGTAGGAGGAGTGTCTGTCCTTGGGCTCTAACAGTCACGCTGAATGAATTTCCTGGTCAGAAAACATTAGAAAACACTGAGAGTCCTCCTGAGAGTGAAAACTGAGAGTCGCTCTGAATAATGAAGTGAAAACAAAATGGCCTCTGTGAGCGAGCGCCTCTGTGGGGAAACAAAGAGCTGGAGAGGTCAGTCGATAGTTTGTGGTCGTGTCAGAGAGGTTCGAATGCTTCAGGTCCGAGTCTCCTGAGAAGGCCAACGTGCCACACAAAGAAGAAGAGGGAGAGGATCCATACTGATGAGGAAAAACGAGGCTGTCAGACAGCTGATTTATGCACACAGCTAATCTCATGCAAACATGTAGAGCAACAGCAAAGACAGACTTTATTTTCCTGTTTGCATCCAGCAGCTGAAACCATAACTAAGCAGCTCCTCCTCTGCTGGGAGGGAACCTGAAAAAGACCCTAAAAGCAGATTTCTAAGAGTGTCCTCTGGGCTGAAAGACTGTGTTGGGCCCTGGGTGTTTTGGGGGGTGAATAAACCCATGTTCACTGTCGGTTGTGACTCACAGCACTTCCTGTGCATCTTGTTTGGTGCTTTTCATCATGTTTGAGGCATTTTTACTGCAGAAACATTTTCTTCTTTGAAGTGGACTAGTTCAGCTCGTTTCTGGCTCCGTGGTTTTATTCTTAGACTCAAAGAGCCCTGCATGAAAAACATGAATGGATGACTAACCTCGTGTTGTCGATGGGCTCATCTCAGACATTCTCTGAGCACCGGTCCGGTCCATTTTCTGTCTTTTTCGTCTTATATGAATTAGAATTGTGGTCAGAAGTTTCCAGCCACTCATGGGCATGAATGTCAGGATCATTTGGGGTTTTTAATGATTTCTTTGAACTGCTCTGTTTCCAGGGTGGAATGATTGTACAGCAAACATCTTTAATGACTTTAAAAACATTTTGAATTTATTTTGGATTTTCATTAATCCACACAGGGTCAAAGTATACATACACTCACTTAAATCTTTTAATAAGTGGTGCTGTAGGATCTACAGTGTGTTTTATTTTGATGAGGCCAAGGCCTGTTAACTCCTCATTAGTGATCATGATTAACTACAGCTGGTAGTTTCTCTTTGCAGCATATAAAGGATTTGTTTGACAGCACTCATTGGACTGACCAATACGCAGAACAATGGGAAGGTCCAAGCAACTCAGTGAAGATCTAAGAAGGAGAACTGTAGATTTACAGGAGCTGGGAAAGTCTCATTTCTAAATTATGTAAGTACAACTTATTCAGATGTGTCACCACTTTGCCATAGTCTGGAAGAAGACCCAAACTGTCATCCTCAGATGAGAGGAAACTGGTTATGATGTTCAGGAACAACCCAGGAACCACCAAGGCTCAAACCTCAAACCTCAAATCCTTCAGTCAGAACATGGTACACATGCAGCTGGAAATGAGCAGAATATGTCTCATGAGATAAAACACGATCAGCTGAATGTCATCTGAGCCACAAACATGACATCAAAGTTACCTCCAGGTCAGCCTGAGGTGTCACTGAGAGCTTCCACACACATGAAATATGAATAACTGTTTTTCTTTATTCACTGACACAATGTCTGTGGTGAACGGAGCATTTTAGATTCACTTTGAACTGTAATAACCACTCAAACAGCTTCACAAAGAATCAGTGTGATCAAATAAAAACACTCAGCCAATCGAAGCTCTGAAAACGCTCGCAGGCTGAGACATTTCAAATATTTATAACAAAGCTCAGGAATCTTTATGACATCCAGCAGCAGCTCAGTGACCTTCAAACTGCACCTGATGAAAGAAATCCTTCATCCTGCTCTCCTCTCTGCCTTTCAAAGACACGTCCTCCCTGTCAGCCTGTTTATTTTTTGTTTCAGAGCACAAACCCAGCTGAAGGAGGCGAGGAGACCGACACACATCATCCTCACACTGGAAAACGAATGAATTCAGTGAGAAAATCTCTGCTTCTAACATGAATGTGAAACAATTTCCACCTTTTCTGTTAAGAGTTCAGTTCATTTGACTGGGACCGGCGCAGCGTAGGGTTAGGAAAGTTTCAGTGTTTACGGCATTTTATATGGAGAAAAGGAACAAACATAAGAACACAGAGGCGTCCTCCACAGGATTCAGGCTATAAAACAACTGCTGTTTGTGTGTGTGTTCATATAGTGACTTCCAGATGTAAAAAATACCATCCTGTCCTTCTTTATTCTCATCTCTGTTGAAACTTTAATCCAGTTTAAACAGGTGTTATAAAGGAGGAAATTATCTACAGAGACCAAAACAGTTTCTGTATCAGGCTGTAAACATGTTTATTTTAACATGGGAGTCTATGAGGACTGACTCACTGCTGGAGGGTCGTTTTCCTCACTCTGTGAATATTGTGCTTCCTAATAATATACAAACCTCGCTCACACACACATTCTTTTCTTTGCCTAACTGCTTCAAGTCTGACATTCACACTCCGATGAACACACTGGGAGCAACTGTGGGTTCAGTATCTTGCCCAAGGTTACAGGGATCAAATCACCAACCCTCCTGATAGTAGATCACATGCTCTACCTTCTGAGCCACAGCCACCCACATCCACTCATCATGTCGGTGACTGGGTTTGCACGCGTGAAATGTGATCAAAGCGTTCTGTGAAATGACCCAGAAAAATAAAAAAATCTTACCTGATTTAAATTTGTCTGAGTTCCCCTTCAGGGTTATCTTTGAGTGCTGCTGCTGTTTTAAGGTCACTCAGACTGAGGACAGTAAAACTCCTCATTGAAGGTCTGACTGTGGGGAGGAACAGATGATCACACCTCATACAGATCTCTCCTGAGCACTGCTGTACTGTATAAAAGTGAGCTGTGAGACACATGTAAGCTTCAGTGACCTACTGGAAGCAGGAGACCAAAGATGAAGATCAAGTCCAGAGGGACAAATTCAGTCTAAACTAAAGTCCAACGGCCAGGCTGAGCTGCCTGAATCAGCCCTCAGGAACCAGAGAAGATCACCAAGCTCACCCCAAATGAGCCCAGAGCTGCAGAGTCTGAACTGGATCTCAGAGAGGATGAAACTGCAGAACAAGTACGTTCAGTGCTTCAGTATCAGCGTCTCTGAGACGCTCTGCCGGCATTCAGAGCTCGTTTACTGCTGCGCTGTTTAAATGTCAGTTATTAATGAAATCAGGTTCAGTGTAAAAGCTGCCACAGCCCCTCTGATACCGGTGTGTGTATGTGCGTGTGTGTTGAGTCTAATTGATATCTGACACAGTAATGAGCTGTAATTGTAGCTGTAGGGAGAACCTGCTGCAGACAGAGGAGCTGCTGTTTAATGTTCTACACTGAAGGAGCGTGTTTGGCACGAAGCTGTAATTAAAGCGCTTTTTCTTGTAGCTGAGACGTGAAGCCGCTGCACGGCGGCGGAAAATCAAACGTTTAAAGTTACTCTGTGATTCAGGCAGCAGCTTCACGCCACGCTCTCTGTCAGCTCTCATTTTCCAGTTTTCCTGCATGTTTCCAAGTACAGACACATGGAAAAATAACTCCATCCCTCTGAAGTTTGAATGCTGTACACTCAGGCTGCACCATCTTTTATTGAAGAGAAACATCCACACGTGTGATGTTCCTCTGTGGAAGAAGTAAGAGCCCCTCTGGTTTGTGTTCTCAGAGTCTCTGACGTGGCTGTGCTGCGACTTTCTGGTGTCACGTCCTTCAGTCTCAGATGTTTGATGGTTGTAGTCTCTAAGGAAACCTTCTCTCTGACTCAGCTGCAGATCTTCAGCTCATTGCTGGGTTTATCTGAGTGCTGAGGATCATCGTGCTGTTATTAAGCTCCATCCATGATCTCTGCTGAGCAGCTGAAAGTGCATGCAGGAAAGATCAGTTTGTGTTGGAACATCCAGGAAGTCAGCTGGGATGAAGTTCAGGGTTTCTTGGAGACTTGACTGGACAAACTGACAGTTGTTTGAAATCAAATTTTAATCCCAGTGGAATGATTTTAATTTTGAATAGTTTGGAGAGCTGTTTGCATCCTCCACGAGACTCAAAGGGTCCTATAAGCTTAATTCTTAAAGAAACCTCAGCATGACGACACAGCATGACGACACTCAGCTCTCTGTTCTTCACATCACTGCAGGAAAACCACCAAGACTTTGTCCCAGAGAAGACAAAGAACAGCTCGTAAAAACGAGAACGAGGATAAAATGTTTCGATCAGAGAATAAAGGAGACGAATGGACAGATAAACCACCCGGTGTGACATCGATACTGTTGGACATAAAATCACTGATGAGAAATATTCACTGAATAAATGAAAGATGAACTATTATGTTTCAGTTTTCAATCAAAAACACCGACAGATGAACTGTTTTTACTGCGTTTTTTCAGTAAGCTGCATCGCCTGATGCTCAGTAAAAGTTTCCTCGTCTTCTTCACCTGATTTATCACGTTCATCGAGTGTGTTTGCGTCAAATAAACACTTTGAGAAAGGTCACGGTCACTCATGAAATGGTGTCATGAAGGGCATCCGGTATAAAAAAATAATAGAATGAAATTTTTAAAAATCTGCCAAATCAAACATGTGGAGCTTCCTGCTGTGACGACCTCTTGTGAATAAAGGAGCAGCTGAAAGAAGCTTTGATGGTCAGTCATGAAAAGATGTTTAAAAATGACTCAAAGTGAAAGTTTTTCACTCAAAGATGCTGCCTGACTGTATTTCAGAGGATTTATGGTGGTGAGGATGTTCATCCTCTTCTGGGCAGATAAAATCCTCATTTTCAAAGTCAAAACAACAACAACAGACCTGGGGTGGGGGTGAGGTTGTATCACATGACCCAGAGCGCCACAGCAGACACATTAAAGTGAACCACAGCAGCTGGAATCATGTTTGAAGTGAAGCAGTCCATCCTCAGCTCTCCTCTC
>VUQS01035318.1:0-12606 GCA_015108495.1 Heterochromis multidens | reverse complement strand
AGCTGTTCACTCCTCTTCACTCTGTTTGTTTGTGGTGAATAGGCTGCTTTATTTTTGTGGACCAGAAAAGAAAAAAGGTGATTGACCTTTGACCTGCGAATCCCTAGCAGCCAATTAGAGCGAGGTGGAGAGGGCAGCCTGTCGATCACAGCGATGGATTATTTGTGTGTTTTCAGGTGGAGAGAGGAGGACACACAGCCACACTGCTCTCAAATGATTCTTTTTGTAACTGCATATGCTGAATAATCACTCTGTGTGTTTTCCCATGTTACACCTGCAGCTCCATTTTCAGCCTGTATTTAATGATATTTACTGAAATAAAGCAGCTGAACTGTGTGTGAGCAGCTCCTGTCCTGCAGTGAGTCATTAATGTTCAGATAAACATCACCAGACCTCTGAGAGACTCCAGGAGACTAAAACCAGACAAATTCTCATGCAGCTTCTGCTCTGTGTGTTTCTCTGCTTTCTCAGTGAGTTTGTGGAGGTTCATTCTGATGGGCAGCAGAGGGGAAGATCTCCTCAGGAGGAGGAAGTCTCTCTGACTCTGAACATACATGTATGAAGACACAAACTGGGACCGACACACCCGATGACAGTTAAAGGAATGTCAAATTCATCGCGTCTGCAAGCGTCCTCAGAAGAAACGCAGCATTTAATGCATACCTCAGAGCACTCGGCTTGTAACGGCCCAGTGTCGGCCCTGTGTGGGCTCAGTGTCGGCCCTGTGTGGGCTCAGTGTGGGCTCAGTGTTGGCCCTGTGTGGGTTCAGTGTCGGCCCTGTGTGGCCTCAGTGTGGGCTCAGTGTCGGCCCTGTGTGGGCTCAGTGTCGGCCCTGTGTCGGCCCTGTGTGGGCTCAGTGTCGGTGCCCTGAACATGATGTTTACCCTGGAGTCTACAATGATGGAGAGTGGTGAGTTTTTCATGAACTCACAAATCTAACAAGAAAAACAAAGACAGGAACACACACAGCTCAGACTCCCCGTTAGCTCTGCAGGGAGCCATCAATCAAACATACTGACTGACAGCAAACACACACACACACCATGGCAGCATCGATCTGAGCTGCTCTGGCTTCGTTGTGTTCTGTGATTTAGGAGCAGAGTGACACCTCCTGCCTGCACCTCCTCTGGCTGCTGATGGAGGAGCTAAGCGCAGCTCCAACACACTCAATACATCAACCTGCCCTGTGTGTGTTTGACTGATGCTGTGGGGACATCCGTCTGTTCACAGTGTCACTCTGTGGGGACCGAGTCCCATCAGGTTACTGGTTATATGAGGGTGAAGATTCGGTCAGGGTCTGTGACCTGAGGGGCCACTCCTATGTTTTTATTCATTTCTGTACTTCTCTTGATTTCTTGCACATTTGGTCAGCTGTATATGGAGCTAAATCATTAGCGGTTCTGGATATCTCTTCTTTTAATGCCTTGCTGTTCATTTCCCTCAGACTGACAAACAAACATCTGGCTGCTGATGTTTCGGCACCGTCGTGCTGCCATCTTTCTGTGGGAGGAAAACTCTGAGAATCCCAAAATAACACAAACAGGAAAAGTGATCAGAGTGAAGCAGGTTCATTGAGAAGCTGCAGACAAATCTCAGATAGAAATAAACTTTTATTTTTCTAGAAAGAGTCTGGAGCATACACCATGAGTCTGCTGTGATGTCACAAACAGGAAGCTTGTCAGCAGCCAGAGTTTAATGAAAAATGAGGAGACTGAAGGCGTGTCAGCTCCTCTAACCTCCGACAGTCTGAGTGTGAAGCTGCAGTAAAACAGACTGAGGCAGTTTGGCAAACACTGGATCCAGGTCCATTAGACTAATGAGGGCCAGCGTGAAGGAAACCTGCAGCCGAGTCCAGACCTGCTGACGGGCAGACGGACACGCCACAGCTTCACATCACACTCAGGCCAGAGATCAGGATCCTGAACATGGAGCAGCTCCAACAGATCCAGGACATCTTCTTTATCTTCACAATAAGGCTGCAGCTCATCAGGAAAAGTGTCAGATCTAAAAACTAAAAACCCTCTTTCTGTCTGATGCTGTGTTTTGACTGTCTGGAGCAGGTTGGGTCTGCTGGATGAGTCAAAGCTGAAGTTTTCCTGCTTTAAGAATCCAACCTTCAGCCTGTCAGAGCAGTGTCTGATTCTCAGCTGCTTTCACTGCTCGGACATGACAAAAGAGTTCAAGCTGTCATCAGATTCATTTCTGTCCTGTCGGCTCAGCAGAGGCTGAAACTTTTGGTTTAATCTGAGCGTTTCAGAACCAACACACTTTATTTCATGGCTCAGTTATTTTCTGACAACTTCTCAAATGTAACTGAGCATTTCCCAGTTTCTCACACGGAGCACACAGCAGACAGAACACATTCTCTGTGAGTTTTAGCTGCTCTGTCCTCACATGGGCTGTAGGTTAAAGACATAACACCTGTGCTCCAACATGCACCACTGTCAGGTTCAGGTGTGAAAACAGCTTTGATTTAAGAATCAGCTGGTGTGGATGTCTCTTCTTAGAGCCTAAGAGGAAAAACTTTGCAATATTTCACCACAAGAAAATTTTTTTTTTTTTCTGTTCCATTAATGATCGGACCGATCAGATTCACCTGCTGACCCAAAGCAGGGACCGACACGTAGTTTGGGAACCACTGAAGTACAACTCCAACTCTGCAGCTGCTGCAGCAGGGACGCTCTGCAGAGATTAAATGTGCTAAAAACGGTATGGAAGACTTTGGATGTCATTAAGGTTTGAGCCAAAGCAGCTGAAACAACCTGTGAGCTGAAAACATTCTGGTACTTTTACTTTAATCAGAGTATTTTTACTTTGTGTCAGAGGTACTTTTATCCTCAGTGTTTTATTTTTGCATGAAGGAGAGTTTTAAAAAAATAAATGTATGAATGTGAAGCCGCTGCAGTTCAAACTTCTCCTCTTCCTCCTCCAGCAGTGGACGGATTCATCTGACTCCTGCTGACTGAGGAAAAACACCTCTTGCGCGCTCCCTGCG
The DNA here is from genome assembly GCA_015108495.1 of Heterochromis multidens. Taxonomy (NCBI): domain Eukaryota; kingdom Metazoa; phylum Chordata; class Actinopteri; order Cichliformes; family Cichlidae; genus Heterochromis; species Heterochromis multidens. Next base: position 9,611 of record VUQS01035318.1, on the reverse strand, counting down.
GTGCCTAAAACAATCTCCTTCACCTGACGGGGGCGCGCGGACCTGCCTGCTGCCCGGGGCTGACTGCACAAACACATGATCCGCGTGTCCCGGCGCGAGGACAGTGTGGCGGTGCGTAACGCGCCGGAGTCTCTCCATCTGATCCGCGGGGTTTCTCCGCGACACGCCCCCACCCAGAGAGAGAGGGAGAGTAGGGGAGAGTAGGAGAGAGTAGGAGAGAGGAGGGAGGGAGTAACGTGGGTTTCCGCTTCTCTCTCCAGCTGCACCTGTGTGAGCATCGAGTCTGTCCTCCGCGCTTCTCTTCGGATCTCCTCCCGTTCACGCTGACCTCTCCGCGGGAAGCTCGCATTGGGCAGCAAGGTGATCACTGCGGATCACCGGGAACCTCAAGAGGGGAGACCCGGGACAGAGCATGCCTGCGACGGCCCCTTGCCAGCTCCGTGTCCGGGCGTGGAGCCGCTGAACTTGTTGCTACGGGGACAGAAAGCGGATTTATTTTAAAGGTTTTTACCAGAAAAGTGAAGCTTTGAGAGTTTTTTGAGTTTGTTTGAAGCTTTTCCAAACAGTCTCTGTGCGCCTCCAGCTGTGGACGCGAGGCACATGTTGTTGTTTCTGATTCCTGACGCATCGCTTTGGTGCGTAAAATCCTTTTCTTCTTCTGGATAAACTGGGTTCTTCAGCTGCCTCCCTTCTCCCCCCGGATGTCCTCTCGTGGCTCCGCTGCTGCCTGAACCTCCCTCTCTCTCGAGCCTCCGCAGAGCTCCAGGAGCAGCATGGCAGCAGGAGTGGCCGCCTGGCTGCCGTTCGCCCGCGCAGCGGCCATCGGCTGGATGCCGGTGGCCAGCGCGCCCATGCCGCTGCCCCCGAAGGCGAAGCAGCGCGGGAAGGACGGGCTCATTGTTCTCAACGTGAGCGGCACAAAGTTCCAGACGTGGCGGGACACGCTGGAGCGATACCCGGACACCCTGCTGGGGAGCACGGAGCGGGACTTTTTCTTCCACGAAGAGACCAACGAGTACTTCTTCGACCGCGACCCGGACATCTTCCGCCACATCCTCAACTTTTACCGCACCGGGAAGCTGCACTATCCGCGGCAGGAGTGCATCGCTGCGTACGATGAGGAGCTGGCGTTCTTCGGCATCATCCCGGAGATCATCGGGGACTGCTGCTACGAGGACTACAAGGACCGGCGGCGCGAGAACCAGGAGCGCATCCAGGACGACGAGGACATGGAGCAGTCCAATGACCTGGTTTCCGTGGACATGAGCTTCCGGGAGAGCATGTGGCGCGCCTTCGAGAACCCGCACACCTCCACCATGGCATTGGTCTTCTACTACGTCACCGGTTTCTTCATCGCGGTGTCGGTGCTCGCCAATGTAGTGGAGACGGTCCCGTGCGGCAACGCACCGAACCGCGTAAAGGTGATGTCATGCGGTGAGCGATACGAGCTAGCCTTCTTCTGCCTGGACACCGCATGCGTCATGATCTTCACAGTGGAGTACCTGCTCCGCCTGCTGGCCGCTCCAAGTCGCTACAAGTTTGTGAAGAGCGTGATGAGCATAATCGACGTGGTGGCCATCATGCCGTACTACATCGGCCTGGTCATGACCGACAACGAAGACGTGAGCGGCGCCTTCGTCACTCTGCGCGTCTTCAGGGTGTTTCGGATTTTCAAGTTCTCGCGGCACTCTGCGGGACTTCGGATCCTGGGCTACACACTGAAGAGCTGCGCCTCGGAGCTCGGCTTCCTGCTCTTCTCCCTCACCATGGCCATCATCATCTTCGCCACCGTCATGTTCTACGCCGAGAAGGGGATGTCCGGGAGCAAGTTCACCAGCATCCCCGCAGCCTTCTGGTACACCATCGTCACCATGACAACACTGGGGTAGGTGATGCTGACTTTATACGTGTGTATGCAGGTGGGTGGAGCTTTATGGTCCAAAAATGGGCGGGGCTAAAAGTTTGTTGGTTTTTGGTTTGAAAAAGGCAAAGTCTTTGGAGGAAGTGAGAGCGAAGCTAAAAAACTTTGGTCTCTGTTTGATGTTTGAAAGCTTTTCAGTGTTTTCAGGGTTTGCAGGCAGCTGATGGCCGTTTGAAGGATTTTAAACCAATCAGCAGAAGGAAGTCGTTTGCTGTCAGGCTGCAGGTGCATAACGCTGATTTAACCCTTTGATTCAGGACGTCGTTTCATGTTTCCATCGGTTTCCTGCTGTTTCGCTGTCCATGGTGCTGAAACTTGAGTCTCTGCAGTCACATGACTCTCCTGGCTCCTCTGTCAGCTGGTTTATGTTTCAGTGAGGCTCTGATTATGGCGTGCTTAGGGAGTCATATTGGCTGCGTTAACGTCTTCAGGAGCAGCGCTGAGCTCAGAGTCTGAGAATAAAGACACGTTTGGAGTTGGTTGATTCCAAAGAGTGAAGCTCAGCAGCAGATTGTGATTCTGAGAGATGAGCGTACAGCTCGCTGTTAGAAGGAGTCAGTCTTCAGATCAGATTATTTAAAGAGAGAAAGTCCAGATGTTTTGCAGGTTTGGATGATTTTTGGTTTAATTGTAGGTCAGTGATGGACATTTCCATGAAAATGTGATATTTTTTGAGCCGACTCTCTAATGACGGTGCAGAGCTGTGACGGACTGGTGGTGTGTGAGCTTCACCTGCTGCAGTCTGGAGTAGAAATCCTTGTGTTTGTGCAGCATCAGGTTTTACTGCTCCATCACATTCTTCTTCTTCTGTTTTTGCTCTTTTATGGTGGTAAAAAGCTTTGTGCAGGTGCTTTACCACCACCTTCAGGCACTGTTAAAAACAAAGGAAATATATATTTAAGATCAAGATGCAGTTTCATAAACGATTTGATTTTCTTATGAATTAGTGATGATTGATTTTCTAAAATCATGAGATAAAAAAAACCTGCCTGAGCTGCAGAAAACTTTTTCTTTCTCAAACTGGAGCTTCGAGTTCAGCCTAAAAACTTCAGGTTCTCACACACACACACACACACACACACACACATTGATTTGCGGTTTTGGAGGTATCTTCAGGTGTAACTCAGGGTGTTTTCAGTGGTGGAGGTGATTCATGTCTTACCAGCTACATCGCCATGGTAACACAGCAGTTCATGAGGCTGGATGTTGATTGATTAAAGCAGCCGAGGGACTGAACGACGCTCTCTGTACCGAGACGTAACCCAGGAAGTTAAAGGGCTTCCGGCTGTTAGCTGCAGGCCTTTTAAATCTCTGTATTACAGTCTTTCTCACACACACACACTCACACTAGGTCACTGTTCAGCTGTTTTTATAGAAAAACTGAGAGGCTGAAGTGTTTGAGATTCATCTGAAAGGCTTCATCTTCTGAAATGTGCTCATGCAGCAGGTTAAACAGAGCCAGCCTGGACAGGAGGTCTCAGGATGTGGAGAGGGGCTCGTGTGATTGGCTCGTTCTCATAGTCTGAACTGAAGCGTTCAGGGTTAATCTTTGATGTGTGAATCCCAGGTGAGATTAGTCCACCTGACCGAGCAAGAACGTTTCAGATTTGCTTTTGAGGAACATTTTTTGTGGCTGCAGCCTCTTCTCAGCACACTGTCTGAAGACTCCAAACATCTGCAGGTGTGTTTTTAGGCTCTCTACAGACGCTCTGTCTGAGCAGCCCTGCCCAAGGACCTGCCTCACTGACCTGCAGCTCACCTGTGCTTCTTCTTTCAGGTGTGAAGGCTGCAGCAGCACTCAGTGTCACACTGTGAGCTCTGTGTGTGTGTGTCATGTTTCTGTTGGCACAGCGCAGTGACCCGACTCAACACAGCACAAACACACATGTATTATTCAGTCACATGACCTCCTGGTGAACATGAGAGGAGGAGGAGGAGGAGAGCCTCGCTGCTTCAGACCAGCAGGAGTTTGTTTAAGATGTAAACTGTTCATTTTCAGTCTGAATTAATGAAAATTAAAGGAAAAATATGTAAATGCAGAAAATGTTTCCCCGTAAAAGCATAAATGTGGAAAAATGTTCCCTCACTCAGACTGATATAATCTACATAACTCAGGTGGAGATGCTGACGTGCAGTTTTTTTTCTCAGCGTCTCAAACAGATTCAAACTTATTCATATTTTCAGGAAGTTCCAGACAGACTGTGGCTGAAAGCTGCCGGGATAAAATCCTGTGTTCGCCTAATATTTCAGCTGGATTTAAACAGTGATGCGACCTCCTTCTCACTGACCATCTCTGACTCTTTGCACATGTTTGTTTCAGTATTTTGGCCGTGTCTGTTAGTGATGAAGCTGAGACTGCAGCAGCAGAAGTCCAGCTTGTTGCAGGTTACTGAATGATATAACAGACTGTCAGGTGACTGCCTTAAAGACTAAACTCAGGGATTAAAGCGTCCTTTGTAAAAACAGAGAGATTAGAGAGGAGTGGTTCTCTGATACAGACCCTCGTCTCTGGCTGGTTTTAGCTTCATGTTAACGAACACATGATCAGTGACCTTCATCGCACCACTAAACTGATTCTCAGCTCCATTTCAAGGGAAATGTTTTCTCCTGGATGATGTTCTGCTGCGAGGTTTCCTTCCAGCTAAGAACTCATCACCCTGCTAAACCACAGAAATGCAGGAGAAGCTTCTACATCTGTTTATGAGCCTAAAGAAGTCGTTTTAGAAAGATATTAAATCATACTCTAAGAATTAAAACAGAACCAAGTGAAACAATAATGGTCTGTCGTGATACTAGAATTTCAAACTGGATACCGACACCTTTTCGAAGATTTTGACTCCGTCCTGCAACAACAGTAATGGCGAAGAAGTCATATCTTGAAAAAGTTAACTTGTTAATTTTGAACTAATTTACAAAATAAATATTTAAGATTAAGTTTAGAGATTTTATTCATTTTACAGATTTAAATAGTTTCATTACAGATCATGAAGGTAAAATATATATATAACAAACAACCCAATAACTAACATCTGAATCATTTAATTATTGTAGAAGAAGAAGAAATTATAGAAAAGTTCAAATGAACTTTGGATAAAGTTTGGTATTATTTATGCTAAAATAAAGAAGATATAAAAACCGTCTGCTCTGCACAGCCAGAGTGTGTCTGAAGACACAAACAAAGACGTCACTGTTTATATCGATATTGTTTCAAATGAGTATCTTAATTCAATATTGACTTTAGTATCGATTAATATCTGAGTATTGATTTTAATTTTTTTGACCACAGTAGGTCCCACGGTGAACCCTCATCTCCTGCCATTCTTGATCACGATCTCTGTGAGTCTCATCAGGACTTTCATTTAGTCCGCTGTGACTTCCTGTGTTCATGCAGTCAGCTGTGGATCAGGGCGGTGATTCGATCACAGAGAACAGACCTGGATGCAGGTTTGAAATGGAGACGTCACACTGATCTTATTGGCGTCCACGGTCAAACTGTTGGTTAGACTCTGACCTCCTTCACGGATGTTTTTCCTGCCACGCTTTCCTTCCTGCTCTGCGGCTTCCATCCTGGCTGTCTCTTCTTCTTCTCCTCTCTGTGGGATGATACGCTGTTAATGCTGCTAATTAAATTAATGCATTAGGCGCTCCGAACACACACAGTGATTATTCTTAATGGGCTCTGTAATGAAGCCACCTAGAGGAGCAGCCAAGCAGAAAAGATGGTTTGTGTCGTCAGAAGAGAGTTCAACTCGTCCCAAAATGCTGCTCCTGTGTAATCTGGAAATGACCGCTTTAATGACACTCCGAGGCTGGGGGGTGATTATTTTGGATGACAGACAATTAGAGCTGAGAAGAAGAGGAGGCTGATGAAGAGGCTTATTAGGTGAAGTGGTGCATTTTAGTGGTGATGAGGCTTTTCCAAAAAACTGCAGGAGCTGCAGTGAAGAGGAAAACGCTCCTTTGTTCGTTTTTTCTTTGGATTTGCATCTTTTTTAGAGAGAACCGGTCCACCAAAAAGCAAGCCTCACCTGCTGGCAGCTTTTATCTAAATAAATGGAGAGAAAGCCATAACCTGAATTTCAAACCTGCACGCAGAGAATCACTAGTCAAATCTGATAGAAATGCTTCAAAGCTTTGTCCCAAAATAAGGTTTAAAGTGTTTCTTTAAAGGTTTTTCTTCCCATGTCCAGAGCTTCATACAGCTCTGCTGTGCAGCTTCATGATTGGCTCATGTGTTTCATAGTACGGTGCTGATTGGCTGTCTGCGGTCAGATGTCCTTATAAAACGTCCCCGGTGTTACCATTTGATGCCCTTTGTGCTCACACTTCACCTCCAACAACTCAACACCATCAGAGGTTTACACCCGTCACCTACGTTACCTGCTCATCAGTGATGGGGACCAGGGCAGTTTGGCTAATTGGAAACTTTGTTCCCTCCTCTATCACGTGATTGGTTTGGGTTGTTAGCAGGATCACTCAGAGTTCTGGATGATCGTCGTGGTTTTGGGTTTCTGTTTAGTCATTTCCTGTTTTACTTTGGCTGTATTTGTGTGCCCCTCTGTCAGTATCACCTGTGTTTAATCTGCTGCACCTGTTCCCAGCCGCCCAGTCATCTCAGTACTCGTGTTTTTCATGTTCCTGTGTAGGACTTTTTGGAATTTTGCAACTGATAGCTTGATGAGTGCCTTAACTCTTTCCCCCATAAAGATGAGCTTTGACGCCTCAGTATATATCAATAAAGAGGTGGTTTGATGATCAGGTTTTTCCAAGTGTAGCTGCATAGGCAGAGACCACCCTCACTAACTTCTGATGCACACCCAGTCATTTTGTTCTTTAGGCAGGCGTGAAATACGACAGAGACCGCTCAGTTTGGAAAAGAGCTTCAAAAGTAACTCGTAGTAAGGAGTGAGGGTTAACATATGTGGCTGCTGCCAGATTAAAGCTGGACTTTGGACTTCACTTTGCCTCCTGGTACCCTGTGTTTGGACCCTTTACCCCTGTGAGATCTGTGAGAAATACTTTCCAAATACATCTCAGACTGGAATAAATAAAACTGGCAGATGTTGCACCGTGGTTAATGACTTCTACCAAAGACGCATGGACACAGAAGTTCCTTAATTAGCCTTCAAATCTGCAGCTTTCATAAAAACATCATATTTTTCTTGATTTGAATCAAACTGTAAAACCTGAAGGATGAAACCTTTCGGATCTGATGTTTAGAGGCTCCCACACTTCCTCTCCACCAGGTAAAGTACTGCGAGTCGCTCTCAGCTAGAACAGAAACAGGAGGTGATTTTTAATCAGCTGCAGATCTTGTGATCTTCTGGTTTCACCTGTAGTTTTTGAGCTGCTGATGATCTGCGAGCTGAATGTGTGTGATGCAGTTTGGCTTCATGAGCAGCTTGTTGTTTTAAATGGGAACAAACTGTGTCCACACATGCAGTCTGACACCATCTGTTCTGCTTTCTGTGCAGGTTGTAACGAATGTGTTTCTCACTCAGGCTGAGTCACGTGCCGTGATGTCTCAGTGCGATGATGATGATGATGGGGTCTGATTCAGGGCTGTCTCCATATCACATTTCACACAGTAACGAGAATATCACGAAGAACCTTTGCTGCATTTTTGAGGGGGTCATGATGTTTGATGTGGGGGTAATGTGACCCAGGTGGGTGCAAGGTGGAGGTTACACCAGAAATATCCAATGAGAGTTAACATCAGAAGGTGACAGCACCAACAAACTGCATGAAGGACATGAAATCATCCAAAAAGCTTGACTATAAAACACTGACTCCTGTCTTTAAGGCTAATAAAAAGGCTAAAGGTCACAGATATATGCAGAGCTTCCTGTGGACTCACCTGAGAGTCAGTGCTCAGGGCAGAGTAGCCTGCCCTGTCTGGACGTCAGTGTACCTAATTTAGTGACACTGTGCACCAATCCTCCAGCTCCACCTGCCTCCTCAGAGTTACCCACAGGTTCAGGCTGTGTTTGTGCTGTTGGAGGGTGTATGCATGTCTATTAATGACCTCAAAATCTGCAGATACCCCCCACCCCGACCCCAGGACTTTGCGACGATTAATAATTGATCAATAATCAGCTGCCTCTGCAGCTCATGGTCCTGGTTCTACTCTGCATACCGGCTCATGAAGCAGTTCTCCACCTGCTGCAGGTTCTGGTCTGAGTGACCCTCCAGAACCGAACCAGGACCACCATCACCTGCTGCAGTCCAACATGGAGGAGAAGGAGTCTGAGAAGACAAACTCGTCCCCCTTCTGCAGGAAGAACGGAAAACTAGCTGGTGATGAAGTCCTCACAGCTCGCTTGTCTCAGCAGCATAACAGCACCTGAGTGAGCGACTGTGACCGAGCAGGAGGTCAGTCTGTCAGTGAAACTGCAGAAACAGGAAGGTGAATCCTGTTAGCTTGTCTTCCTTTGCTCCGCCCACTTATTTCTCGTCTCCCGGGCGTCATTACTTCCGTTTTGTCAAACCACAGGCTCGTTTACACGCTTGGTGTCCTTTGGCGTCGGTGCCCTGAAGCGAAGATACGATCTGTCACTCCCCACCTGTCATACGTCAGAGTGTAGGGTTACACTAACACAAACCATCTTTTCTTAAACCTACAGGTGAGGACAGATTTATTAGCCCCTCTATGAAAAAGTATTTCCAAAGTGCTGTTAAACACAGCTTTTCCAAACATCCTGGTTTTATTTTGGATGTTTACATTATTTTACTTTGCACACAGAAACAAAATCATTTCACTAAAACCAAAAACTACCAGGGTCAAAATGATTGGCCCCCTGATGCTAACAGTCAGCTGTGTGTCCTTCTTGCAAGTCTCACACAGTCTCCTGACCAATCCCAGCCCATTCTTCTTTGGACAATCTCTCAAGCGCCTCCAGATGTGATGGTCTTCTGGCATGGACCTTGGTCTTCAGTTCACCCACAGATTCAGGCCTTTGTGCAGGCCAGTCAGTAACGTTCACTTTGGGCTTTTGGAGGTCGTTCTTCTCCAGGAGTGACGAATGTTTTGTGTTGTTGTCGTGTTGGAAGACAAAGCGAAGACCCAGTTTAGCTGCTGACTGCTTGAGGTTTTCTTTCAAAATCTTCACATATCCTTCTTTCTTCATGATTCCTTCCATTTTGAGGAGATTCCCAGTTCCAGATGCACTGAAGCATCCCCACAGCACAATACTCCCACCACCGTGCTTCACTGTGGGGACGGTGTTCTTTGGGTTGGATGGCTCTCCCTTCTTTCTCCAAACATAAGCAGTGTCTCTGTGGCCAAAGAGCTCTAGTTTCATCTCATTTGACCAAAGTATGTATAATCTTTCTCCAGGTTGTCCTCAGCATACTTCAGTCAGACTTGAAGGAGTCTCTTCTGTAGAAGTGGAGCTTTTCTTGGTCTTCTTTGAGACTACAATTCCTGACTTGGCTCAGTCATTCATTAGTGTCTTGGCAGTTGTTCTGGGGTCTTTATACTAGGGTTGTCACAATACTAGAATTTCAAACTCGATACTGATACCCAGGAAAATACTCAGAGGTGGCAAAAGTACAGACATTCTGTACTTAAGTAGAAGTACAGATACTTGTGTTAAAAAATACTCTGGTAAAAGTTGAAGTACTGATTCAACTTCTTTACTCAAGTAAAAGTGAAAAGTACAGGCTCTGAAATGTACTCAAAGTAAGAAAG
>VUQS01035317.1:0-24790 GCA_015108495.1 Heterochromis multidens | reverse complement strand
GAAGTTACCAGTTGGTAAACGAAACGTTTCTCCCACTAAAAAACGCTACGTCCAGATGAACAGATTCAACTTTTTGGGATTCTTTTACCTGGATTATTGAGCATGCATCAAGAGACCAGAGAATTTTGTTTCTCATGGTCTGAGAGTCCTTCAGGTGCCTTTTGGTAAACTCCAGGCAGGCTGTCATGTGCCTTTTACTGAGGAGTGGCTTCTGTCTGGCCACTCTACCATACAGGCCTGATTGGTGGAGTGCTACAGAAATGGTTGTCCTTCTGGAAAGTTCTCCTCTCTCCGCAGAGCAACACTGAAGCTCTGTCAGAATGACCATCGGGGTCTTGGTCACCATCCTGACTAAGGCCCTTCTACCCCGATCGCTCAGATTGGTTGGGCGGCCAGCTGTAGGAAGAGTCCTGGTGGTTCCAAACTTCTTCCATTTATGGATGATGGAGGCCACTGTGCTCAGTGGGACCTTCAATGCTGCAGAAATGTTTCTATACCCTTCCCCAGATCTGTTCCTCAATACAATCCTGTCTCGGAGGTCTACAAACAATTCCTTGGACTTTATTGCCTGATCTGTGCTCTGACATGCACTGTCAGCTATGGGACCTTATATAGACAGGTGTGTGCCTTTCCAAATCATGTCCAATCAACTGAATTTACCACAGGGGGACTCCAATCAAGTTGTAGAAACATCTGACAGATGATCAGTGGAAACAGGATGCACCTGAGCTCAATTATGAGTGTCATGGCAAAAGCTGTGAATACTTATGTACATGTTATATTTTTGTTTTTTATTTTTAATAAATTTGCAAGAATTTCAAGCAAACTTTTTTCACTTCGTCATTTTGGTGTATTGTGTGTAGAATTTTGAGGTGAAAAATGAATTTAATCCATTTTGGAATAAGGCTGTAACATGACAAAATGTGGAACAAGTGAAGCGCTGTGAATACTTTCTCAGATGCACTGTGAAAGAGAGTAGAAGATGTACTAGCAGTGATATGTGACCAAGAAGGTTTGATAATAAAAATTAGACTCATTTTGCAGAATTTACATCCCTGAGAAGAATCAAACTGTGGCTCTAAGCCAGCACGTGTGCAGTGTAGGAGCACACAGTGAAGTGAAGTGTAGTGAGCAATGACCCATGCTGAGGTTCTGCTTCGATAATTAAAGTTCATTGCTTTTCCATTGCGCTTTTTTTATTTATAGTGTAATTTAATTTGGCATACGGGGACAAAAAATAAAGTGCACTTTAGAGTCTAATTGATGCTGGTTTCTTCTTAGTCCTGCCTCCTCAGCATTCTTACTCCTCGACCAATGAAGTCGGTCGAGGAGGAGGATGGAGCGCAGGGGAGAGTTACAGGAGAGGGAGGAAGTCATAGAGAGGGATAGACAAGGAAAGAAGAAAAAGAAAAGGAGGTTAACAGGTGGGGTGTGCAAATTTGATTTCTTCTACACCCATTGTTAGCTTGTGGCTTTGAGGGGCAGTGAAAGCAGAGTCCAATTTCTCGTTACTGTTGTGAGGGAGATTAGCAGAGACTGGGCTTGTTTCTATTTGAGGAATAATGAACAGTCTCTCTTTCTATACAAGCCCCACTCTTGCAGTAGGTCCCTTATTCATCTCCCCCCTCCTTCACACTCTTCTTCTCTCTCTCCATAGAAATGTAGAAGCATTTGATGGTTCGTCATTCCTCATCATGTTTTTATCCAGCTTATAAAATTTGACAGTAGATAGGGATTCTGTTGTGCCATGACAGAAAGAAAAGCATCACACGGAAATAGCAAACTCCTGGGGTCACACACCAGGGCCAGGTGAGAATTCCTACAGGGGAGCTTCACTGCTGAAGAGCACTTTACTGTAGCAACAATGTCATCTTAATTATGTACTTGTGCAAAACTTGCACTGTTAAAAAGGCTGAAACCTTCCCTAGATGATAGAAAGGGGAAGGGATTGTCTCAAATCAGTCTGAAAGTATGAGCAGCCTTGCATACTTTCTGCTGCACTTATATTTTTAGCATCCTGACTTCTTGTAGCTATGGAGAACCTCCCAAATGACCTGAATATGAGAATGCATTTGACACCTTTGTTCATTAAGCGAAATTGGGAACAAAAAGGCATCCATTCATTGCCTCCCATGATAACACCCAAATGCCTGGAACAGGTCATGGAGAGGTAGCTTTACGAAGCTTATGTAACACCACTTCTCTGCCTCCCAATAATTCACTCTGGTCCTGGTGGAGTAAAGGTGTCAGCCATTCACACTACTAGTTCATCCAAACAGAGAAATTGAATGATGAAAGGAAAATATCAAGGGGGATGGAGGAGGACAAGTGGCTCTTTTAATGACTCTGGTGTGTGATGGGAATGCTGTTAATGAGGAGGGTTGGGATAAGAAGCTATGCTTCCCACATAGAGTGAGACAAACCTGGGAGGAGCCTGAAGAACAACTCAGCTCAGCTTTCTTGGTGCTTCTAGAGCAAAGCAAAGCTAAGCAAAGCTCTGCAGACCACAGGCGTGTGGGATGAATAGAGTTTGACTATGAGGCAGGAAAAGATGGCATCGAGAATGAGCAGCTCCCCTTTTTCTTCTCCTCTTACCCCTTCTCCCTGAGAGACAGTGGCAGCTCTCTGGTGAAGATCAGAAAGGTGGGAGATGGAAAGTGAGCAAGAGTGGGAGAAAGAGGGAGAAGAGAGAGACAGTAGCCCCGGGAGGGTATATTTCCAGTCAGTAATTCCACTGGGGGTCTCCCCTCTGCTCTTCAGTTTCCATCTCCAGATGAAAAATAAATAACCTCAGACGGCCTGCCTCTGCTGAGAGAGAGAGCTTTCCCAAGAACTGTGTTCACTTTCCATATAGTTATCTCCCTGTCTCCCCTCTTTAACTCAATCTTTTTTTTCCACACACTGCCAGGCATGCAAGGTGTCAATATACCATAGTTGTACATGACCACAGCATATTTGGTATGGAAAGTTTCAATAAAATATGTAAAATAGGACTTTATAACATATACAAAGACGTGGTGTAATAATTCACCTAATCCATGGTCACACAACAAGATACTATGGGTGTTTGTATTATTTAGTCTTGGTTTAAGAATCATATTATACCACGGTCATATGTTGTGTGTGCATGTACAGTAACTACAGTTATTTTGTGTTGGCTTTATGCACTTCCAAAAGACAGAGGAATTACAACTCACAACATGCTGTTCATGCCATGTCAATTCTCTGTGGACAGAAACAATTCCCCATTACAGAGCAGTGCAATAATGTACTAGATGTTCAGTAGTCTCACTTGTAAGTCCTTCATCAACAACAAGTAACTTTTTCTGTTACTAACAAAGTGACCAAGTTCATTTTTGTCTTGATGTCTCATCAATTAAGCACACTCGTCTTCATTATAACTTGCATACTGAAGTATTACATGCGTATGTCAAACTCCACCATTCAGTTTCTTAGCATGTGTCAAGCTACAACCCCAATTCCAAAAATGTTGGGACACTATGTAAATTGTAAATACAAATATAAGTTTCATAAACCACTATTTTATTCACAATAGACCATATAAAACATTCAATGTATTAAATGTTCGAACTGAGAAAATTTATAATTTTATTGTTTTAGGAAAATGTTGGCTCATTTTGAATTTGATGGTTGCAACACGTCTTAGAAAGGTTGGGACAGAACTGTGTATACCACTGTGTAGCATCCCCTCTTCTTTTAACAACAGTCCATAAATGTCTGGGAACTGTGGTGACCATTTGCTGGACTTTAAGGAAAGGAATGAAGTCCCATTCTTTTTTTGATATCGAATTTTAGCTGCTCAACCGTCCTGGGTCATCTTTATTGTATTTTTCATTTCATGATGCGCTAAATGTTTTCAGCTGGTGAAAGGTGTGGACTGCAGGCAGGCCAGTTCAGCACCTGGACTCTTCTGTTATGAAGCCATGCTGTTGTAATAGATGCAGTATGTGGTTTATCTTTGTCTTGCTAAATTATGCAAGGCCTTCCCTGAAAAATATGTGGTCTGGATGGGAGCATATGTTGCTCTAAAACCTGTATATACCTTTTAGCATTGATGCTGCATTTCCAGATGTGCAAGCTACCAATTCCATAGGCACTAATACACTGCCATAGCATCAGAAATGCAGGCTTTTTAAGAGGTCAATGAGAACAAGCCAGATGGTTCCTCTCCTCTTTAGTCTAGAGGAAATGGTGTCCATGGTTTCCAAAAAGAATTTCAAATTTTGTTTTGTCTGACCAATGAACAGTTTTCCATTTTACCTCAGTCGATTTTAAATGAGCCGTGGCCCAGAGAAACCGGTGGCATTTGTGGATCAAATTCACATATGGCTTATTCTTTGCATGATAGAGCTTTAACCTGAATTTGTACATGACACAGTGAACTGTGTTCATAGACAATGATTTCTGGAAGTATTCCTGAGCCTCAGTAGTGATTTCCATGACAGAATCATGCCTGTTTTTAATGCAGTGCCATCTGAGAGTCAGAAGATCTTATGCACCCAATATTGATTTTCAACCTTGTCCCTTGTGCACAGCGATTTCTCCAGATTCTCTGATCTTTTGATGATATTAAGTACTGTAGGCGATGATATATTCAAAGTCTTCACAATTTTACATTGAGGAACATTATTCTGAAATTGTTCCACAATTTGTAGACACAGTTTTTTTACAGACTGGTAAACCTCTGCTCATCTTTACTTCTGTGAAACTCTGCCTCTCTTTTTATACTCAGTTATATTACTGACCTGTTGCCAGTGAACTCAATTGGTTGCAAAATGTTCCTCCAGGTGTTTCTTTTTAGTACTACTTACTTACATAATACAATGCTGATTTTGTACATCCACTAAATATCATTTACTTATTGCATGCACACTTATATTGCCAGTTTTAGCAGAGTATAACAGCTGTTGCTGCCAGGCAATAAAAGTAAAGACCAGTCTGGTGGAAGATTTTTCTGGTAAGTGCTGCAAGACTGATGGAATCATTAAGAAAGACATCCATGGCCTATTGTACATGAAAAGTACTCTTGCTGTCTACTGCCCTGCTTTGGTCATTCATGCAAAGAGCTGAGTCTCTCATGTTTGCACATTGTTTTATTTTATTGTTTTATGTGCACATCATGTTTTATTTTTTATACTAATAGTTGGTAATTCACAGAATGTGTCCTTCTCAAAACACATGTAGAATCTACAGGAACGTGATTGTATGTGATAGTGTTGTTATGGTTTTTGACAAAGAAATAAATACATAATAATGCCATACTGTGATGATTCATGTGTTCACTCCACGTGGCTCCAGGAAGGACAAATTAAGTCATATTATAATCTATAGATCCTCACTTCTTTTCTTCCTCCTCTTCCACTGCCTGCATCTAGCATGAAAATGTTCAACATTATAATCTGGCACTCATATTACATCCTCTCTTTCATACTATGTCAGCATTTCCTTTCTTAACTCTATTATCAACTTCAACTCTTGATACCTGTAATGAATGCTCTGCTTGGTGTAGATATTGTACTGTAAATCCGCTTAGCATGCCTAGCGCTGAGCCCACCAGGGAAGCATATACTTCTGCGTGCTCACTCTCTTGCATCGGTTATAGCTGTAGCCTAATATCAAGTCTGTTGTGTGATTTTGCACATCACGTTGAAATGTGTCCACAGCGTCCACATGGATTTTCAGACAGGTGGGTGAAACATTGTCTCAGTATGTAGAAACCGACATGCATGCATTCACAGATTTTTATAATGACCCATAGACTGGAGTCTGTGATCTTTTGTAAAAGGCTGAAAAGTGAAGGGAAATGTTTGATTCTTCAAAGCAGAATTCTGCACATGCACACATTACCCAAACACCAAAGTCTTAAGCCCTGCAGCTTTCTCTAGAGAACGTAAAGTTCACAACACCACGTAGGTTTAAATTACTTGATGATAAGAAAAAAAAAAGTAGTTTAATGTAAAGCTTGTTCTGAGGGTAGCATAATAGAAAATGTCAGAAAATATCATTGGGTTTGTTAAATTAAATGGATTTGTCTCCCTGGAAAAAACAATATGTTTAACAAAATACACTGCAATATGCCTCACAGATTAGGATTTCTTATTTGGAAAAAAAATGCATATAAAAGCTACCAGGTCACTAAAAATATGCCAAGTAATTGCTGATGGGGTTTGCTTATTTGGAATTTCCGGTGTGGAAGTAGAAATGGTTGCCTCATTGCAGGTGAAAACACCAACTAAACAAGTTATGTCTTATTTAATCAGGAAATCATAGTGAGATCAGTCTATAAAAGAGACCCAAGAACAGAACTCATACCGTAGAGACCTTGATTATATAAATAGGATTACATTTGACAAGTCAATGCCTATGGAAATGTAAAACTCAGAGTTTCATATTTTCACCGTAACAAAGATGACAGAACAAAAATAAGTTTCACTTTTTCAATAGACTTTTTTTTCCAGATTCATAATACTCTCATTAAGTTATTTTAATTCAGTCATTTATGCTTACCATTTTCATGGTACTAATGTAAACATGGTTATGTAATGTGTATATCAGAAGTTATTTAAAATAAATTACAGAATGTCATATCTGATGAAACTAGGCTGAAAACATCTACAGCATCACCATGTTAATATGTTGTGGAACACATTTTGCCTGATGTTAATGCTAGAAGGAAGGCAATACAGTACCAAAGAAAAAAGTGGGAAAAAAAAAAACAAGATTCATCAGCCTCACTTATTCTGGTAGCCATGTATAGCCATTGAAAATATTACAATCTGTTCAGTAGTTGTGAAGATACTGAGCCTGATGAACACAATCAAGACATTACAAACTGAATCAAGAACTGTTTTTTTTTCTTTTTTCCTTTTAGTCAAGTAGGATCATTCCATCATAAAAACAGCTTATTTGACTGTACCAATAAGGGTGTCTTTCTACCAAATGGGACACCAATTGAAGTCCACTGTTTATTTATTTTTATTTTATTTAACAGATGGAGGAAATTACTCTAGCTTGTCAGTTTGCCACGGAACATGTTATTCACTTCAGCGACTGCTCAAGTTTCGTTCTCGAGAAGGACACATGCAGTGAATAACCATTATGCCCATCACACATAACATGAGTAAAGTTTGCTTTCAGGGTTTTCTGCCAGGTAGACTCACTAAGATGTGATTTATGTTGCTGAAAATGTGTATTTTAACATTGACTCTTATCTTTTCTGGCAGCATGGTGGTGCAGTGGTTACACTGTCACAGCAAGAGAGTTTCTAGTTTAAACCCACTGGCTGGAAACATACTGAAACAAACATGCCCAACAACCTGGTGGGGCCTTTATGTGTGGAGTTTGCACGTTCCCTCTGTGCCTATGTCGGTTCTCTCTGTGTCCTCTGGCTTCTTCCCACCGTGCACAGACATGCATGTTAGGTTGAGTGGTGATTCTGAATTGCCCAGGTGTTTATGTGAGCATGAATGGTTGTCTCTATAAGTTAGCTCTGTGATAGACTGGTGACCTGTCTATAGTGCACCCCACCTTTCGCCCTATGACAACTGGGACAGGCTC
Organism: Heterochromis multidens; assembly: GCA_015108495.1. NCBI lineage: Eukaryota > Metazoa > Chordata > Actinopteri > Cichliformes > Cichlidae > Heterochromis > Heterochromis multidens. The sequence continues at coordinate 17,212 of VUQS01035317.1, read as the reverse complement.
CAGCACCTTGTGACCCTGAACTGGACAAGCAGTTAAGAAAATGGGTGGATATTACTGTTTCCTACACCTAACCACAGTTTTGTTGCCTAAACCTATTTAAACTGCAAGAGAAAACTGAATGGAATATAAAAAAATAGAAAGCTTTCTGCCAGAAAACCTTTCTTGCACAAAGTCCTGAAGGCAAACTTCTCTCAATAGCCATCACACCAGGAAATGAAATGAATAATAAAAATTCTACTGCTCTCCACTCGTCTCTTTCCCCATGTGTCTCTCACCCTCTTTGCTCATATATCACACTCATTTGCCCAAAGTAATCCACATACCACTTTGCCTGTTCTTCTTAATTTGTATTCACCTTTTCTCCTGCTCCAAGGTTTTCATTTCTCAGCCTTACCTTGCATTTTATTCTTTGCATGCTCCTCTTACCTTGATCACTTCACTCTGTTCTTTTAAGAGTAATCTTCTCCCTTTTTCCCTCTCTTTTGCTTTTGCTCTTTTTTTTTTTTGGTTAATTAACAAGAAATGTGCACAGACTCAATTTTAGTGTCATATCACATGGATTTGCATTTCATATGCTTATTCGCTTACTGGTTTGTGCCCTCTTTATTACTCATGACGTCATCCGTTCTCATGCATTTTTCTCAGGCTTTCACCAGAATTTCATATGCGAGTTAGACATTTTGAGGGAGAAACACCATATTGGTAACTTACTTCTCTCTCTCGGAGTCATGTTTTTTCTTTCATCTTCCATTCATCTCCTCAAACTACTTTTTTACCTGACTTTTCCTTCTCCTTTTTTATAACTGTTGGTATTGTGTCCTCATTTGCCTGTCTCTAAATACTCCCCACATTTTGTCATTCTTAATGTCTTTCTTCTCCAAGTATAAGCATCTCCATGTAGTTATTTCACTCCTAATTACTGGGTCTACATGAAAACAGATCACAGTGACTTTGAAAGTGCTAACATTTTTGATGGGGCCAAACCAATTACCTCTCACATCATGAACAACTGACAGCTGGTTTCTGTACTGGTGAAAACCCAAGATAAGGGGGTGACTGTGAATCCATTCCACAAGTGGATGAGTAGAAAAAATATTTTTTGTTAAAACTATTTAACGAGTAAAACCAAGACCTGTAACTGTTCCCTCTATCGTTTCCCTCCCCCTTGTTGTTTTTGCTACTCTATTATCCTCTATAGTGCAGTCTGTCAGCTTTTCTTCTTCTCAGAACATATCTCATCCCTCCCCTCATGTTTGAAATCTCTTTGGACTCCAAATGCTAATTCAGTCAGGCACTTAATCAGACATATTAATTCCATATCCCCCCCTGATTGCACTAATTCCACTCTGCAATGAGTTTCTGTGCGGCATCCTTTTGGTTCAGCAGAATTTCAAAGTGTCGTACTAACCAAGGTCTGTAAAAGCATTTCTTTTAAACAGCAAATTAAAGTGTGTTTACAGTAAATCTATGTGGCGCACAAAGCTACATGCTGTAGTCTATACTGTATCATGTTTTACTTTTATCCTTCAGCCCTACAGCCATTCCAGTTGTACTGGACTTGTAAATAGCCATCTTTTGTGTCATTCTAAAAAGCTACACATGAAACTATCCTATTAAAATATACAGACCTTATCCTGCACCAGTTTTCGAATGACAGATAAAAAGATCTGACATCATGGCATCATACCATCACACACCATATTTCAAGCAAGTCTGGTTGTCAGTAGGAGTGATGATCAACTGTACAATCACATACAGACACACACACACACACACTCGTGTATACATATGTACACAGAAAAAAAAATCAGAATATGCCAGAATAGCCTGTAAGCTCTTATATTGTCTACCGACAAACTGCGCACATAACTGAGACATGTATTAATTAATAACATAGATTTAGTCGCATTCTAATTTAATTAAGTCCCAGATCATGTAATTGAGAGAATTACGAAATGGCTTTCTTTGTTCCAGATAATTGTATTCCATCTTAAAGCCTACTTTTAAGTCTGTTAATTTGTTTTATCTCATCACCATCATCTTCCTCAGTCTGTTGTTCTAGTAGAAAATATGGCTTGGAATCGTCACGTCAAAGCAAACTTAAGAGATTTCATGGATCTTTACAAGCTCTTGATATGATCTTACTCCTTTTAGTAGTAAAATGAGATATAAAAGAGGCATAGCATAGACAAGTTTGCAATTAAAAGTGTATAGACATTTAATAACAAAGGTGTGTATTCAATGTTCTTTCTTTCTTTTCCTTAGTGTCACTTACTGATTTGGTGAGAGCGTTCTGCTAGACACACATGGATTTACCATTAGATAATGACAAATGGCAGGCTCAGCTGAGCTGATTTCAGCACTTACTGCTCCTTTGGGAGCCTGCATTTACCACATTGCAAGCCACACGGGGCAGCCCCACCAAAGACCTTAATTGAACGAGTGGCTGTGTAGCCAGTTGAATCATCCTGACATGCCTTTCTGGTCATTTCTAGTGGGTGATGTAGTGTGACCTGCTGGTCAAAATATGCTGAGATCCTAGATAGAAAACAGTGGTGTAAGGCTTTGTTAGACTACACAGCTACTCATTTTTTTTTCATTTCTTTCTTTCTTTTTTTTTTTAAGAGATGGACTTTCTGTAAGTCCACAGGAGACAAAAACAGAAGAGGCTGAGTATGGGTTTAATATGGTAAAAAATACATGCTATTCTTTTTAATTTAACTACAACAGCTTAGTGCTGCATGTCTGTATTGGACTTTCATTTATAACGGGCACTGACATGTTTGTGAAAGTCATATGTTGTTTGAACACAGGATATCTAATGATATGTGCAGAAAAGATAGTGTTATATTTTATTATTTTTTGTATTATTATTAATTTTTTTATTATTCAGTATAAAGCAAACTGCCATTGTCTGTGTTCAGTTTTTGTTTTTTTTTGTTTTTTGATGCAACATATAAGATTTTTTTTTTTTTAAAAGGAGGCACTGGATAATGATGTTTTTTTTTTTTAAATAACAATGTTTAATTTTGATATATTGGGGAATAAATTTGCAATGCTTGAGGTTTGCTGTATTATAGCATCTCATCTGTGGGTTGTAATTTCTTACCTTGCAGTTAAATTGCAAAACATTATAGACTGACTAAAGAAACACATCATGCTTTCACTGATCTCTTTTCTTATCCTAGAAATGTCCAACCACTATCAAAACAGCAGCTGTCTCTGACAGACCAGACTCTTTGCCCGTTTAAAGTTCGAGTGAAGCTTTTTCTTCTTAATTAGAAAAAACATACATCTTTTAAAACACAGGCTTGAACCATGCTTTGGAAAATGTAATGATGTATATCTTTGTCAAAGTAGGAGGAAAGCCAGAAGGCGTTTTCAGTGCAGTGTGTATATGTGTGTGGAGGATAGAATGTAGGGGGTGGAAGGGTGGTTACAATATTGATGTTGTTGATAATAACAACAGTGATAATGATTACACCACATAGTCCATATCCATCATTGCTATCATCTGCTTTGTGGGCTTAATTTGTCATTTTTAGCAAAGTTTAAGGCAGACAGCAGTTTTCCCTCAACTTATTGTGCTGCATTCCACATTGTGTTATAATAGCTATTAATGACATTGCTTATTCTTGTAGGCCATCTTGTCATTGCTTACCACTTTTAAACACTTATGTGGTATTTAAAGCTGTAGACTTGGGTTGAGCTATACTTAAATGATATTCTATTTATATTCCTAAATGTCATCAAATTTCATGACAGGATCATGAGTGCTAAATTGCTGCTCTCTAGGCTTTTTTCTTTCTTCATTGAGGTACACTGTTGTGCAACGTGACCTCTCCTCTCCTTTAGATGAACATGTACAATGAGTTTATTTTAAGTCAACTACACCTACACCATTGTACTGCTGTAAATAGACCTACTCACTAGAGCACCAGATCTGCGCCAGTTGTGAAAAGACTCTGGGGCCAGTGGGAGAAATTATTATTATTATTATTATTATTTAACTTATTCAATTTCATTAAACTGTATAGAAGTAACTCATTAACATGTATTCTTTTCTGCTCTAATCCATTCAGTTTTACTCTCTGATAAATAAGAGAAAGACATCTGTATGTTTGCTGTGTTTTATGGCTGTTAACTGGTATTTCTTTGGATACAGTGCAACCGTAATGCAGAAACAATATTTACTGGTAATACTGTGTAAATGAAAAATCTTTAATCAAGGATTGCTGTTATGATTGCCCCCTGCAGTAATAACCCAGTGGATCAAACATACACTTATTTAGACTAGAGTTCCTGCACTACACTAATGGATGGCATGCAAGATCGAGAGCTTTATCTCCATTTGCTTTTGTCCCCCATAATTTATTCAGCAGGATCTGTCCTCTGTGTGTCTGTGTTTGTGTGTTCAGGCTATGTGTGTGTGTGTGTGTGTGTGTGTGTGTGTGTGTGTGTTTGTTTGTTTAGGTGTGTGTTTGTGAGGTTTTATGGCTTTGACTGTCCCCTTGTCCCTGAGGAATGAGCTCTTCCGACATACAGTAGCATACTATAAAGTCCCTCTTGTTAGATGGAGGGTCTCAAAGGTACTAAAATATCAGCATCAGCAGAGAGTGCTGAGGAAGTAGTTGAAAGGAAAACTAACAAGATGACTCAATGATTATTTAGAAACAGTAAAGAGAATTTTGAATTAGGTGTACTCTATCCTGGGGGTTTAAAAAAATTGCATTTTTGGTAGCTGAGTAGATACATCATGATCTTTCCAAAACGGTGCATTATTCATGGTCTGTATTCCATGGAGCCCATGAAATGGAGTGGACACATACTGTATTGCTCCAAATCTATTTTAAAGTATGCTTACATTTTTTTCCTTTTTTATTTGCAGGTCCAGCATTTTGGCGGCTTGAAAGTTAATATGTGGATGATTAGAACCCCTTTGATCTTGACTGAGCTGGCAGGTAAGATGTAATCAGACTCAACCTTAATGACTTTTTTTCTTGTTTAAAAAAAAAAAATCAAATGTTTGATCTAATGCTTTCAGAAGAAAGGAAGCAAACATAGAAAAATATAGTTTTTTTTTCTTTTTTGTTTTGTTTTGTTGTCTTGTCAGTTTAACCACACTGATGTGACATCATTTCATACCTTTCACTAAACCCATTTTAGAACAAAGACATTATCAAAAACTGCAAAGAAAAAAGTGTGGATAAACCCATCTTTTTTCGAGTAATTCCTGATAATTGACCTTTTTGGCCAAAACATGCCTATTATACTAATACTTATACTAATACTTCTGATATACTTTTTAAGGTTTGGCAACAGAGCAGATTCGAATGGTGTTGAATTAAGTCAAATTAATACAGTGGCAAATAAATATCAGCTCTGTTACTGAAAAAGTTCAGAAATAATCTGTGACAGACAAGTTTTGATGGTCTTGTAGACTTTACCCCATCATAGTGAAATGAATTGACATGATGCACAAGTAAGGCTGTGGATATAGTTGAAAAAGAAGGTAGAACTATTGAAGTGTAAAACGAAAAAGAAGCTTATAACTCTCAATAGTGTTTCTATGCTGGTGCCTATGCTCACAAAAATGCTATTTTCACCAAACATTTTACCTTTGTGTCAGGCTTTTTTTTTTTGGCATCTAAGAGCGTTGTTGGATTGCACTCAGAAATATGCCTCTGGTGTGAACAGCTCAACTCATGCATGTAACTTCCACTACATGTCTGTTCTACATTTGGTGTGAACTGCTGTCGCAGGGTTCAGAAGGCTTTTACTGGTAAACATTGTTCCTCTAGGCTGATGATACTGTTTCCCTGCATTGGCAATATGTTGTCATAATTTAATTCATCTATTATCCCTGTCACAATAAATCATTCTGGAGTTGTTGTTTTTTTTTCCTATATTTTTTTTTTCTGTTGACCATTGCAGCAGCAAACCAGGCACTGACTCCATGGCATCTTTGAAACTTTGAAACCCTAGTGATGTCTTAAAAGCTCACTAATAAAAGTGCTGTCTGTCAGACCTTTTTAAAAGCTAAATGGCATTCAACTGATTTGATATGACTCGCATGAATAGTTGCTTTTGTGATTCACTTACTTCAAAGCTTCTTTTCATGTGGTGTTTCTCTTATTTTATCCACCCTTTATATCCATCCCAGTGGGGTAGGAGATTGAAAGTCTTCATGGAAATGATATTGAATTTGTGCAATGGAATCAATTGACATGTTTTTATTTCCTCTAAAATGCACTCTTTCACTTTGGTGCCAAGTATCAGAAAAATAGCAGGTTACATACATGTTTCCAAATGTGTGTATTCACAAGTGGTTTTGTGTTATTGAATGAAAAACATTGTAATTAGTCTTATCAAAGAGCAAGTGCAAATTTACAATATGCTTTCTCAAAGAAGCCCTCTGTGTTTTTGGAATCTGCAACTGGTGTCATTTAATTAGCAAACAACCTGATGGATCACAACAAATTAGGCCAAATGAAGCTTAATTTTAAAAACATATCCCTTTATATTGCTCTAGAAAGTGAGGATGTTGGTAATTGATAACTTGGTAATTTGTATGCATGTGACCATATAATTGTAAAGGAAAAGATTGGAAGCTACATAAAGTAAAAAAAAAAAATTGTTTTTTGTTTTTTTTTTTGGTTCATTTTCAAACCACTAGAGGTCCTTCTTAATTGTAACTATTATATAAAGAAAAAATAATTTATTCTGTATCACATTTTCTTAATTTATTTGATATCTCCGGCTTTTAGCTAAGCTTCTTTTAGCCGAGTCTCTGTGGAACTGACCTTCAGACCAGCTGATGTTAAAAAGGTATCGTGACACATCAATGAAGGAGACATTACAAGATTGTGCCCTTGGACATGTTAACACTGAAATGATATTAAAGAAAGTCACATGTGCAAAGAAAGAAAAGCAAGATTGAGTGTTCAGGCAACTAGCTCTTCTCTTTTATCTCACTGACTCATTTCTGTCTTACAGTTTTGGTCTAGGTCATACCATAAATCTACAACACTTCTTATTTTGTCAGTCAGGGATCACGTATGATGGTCTTAGTCCAACTGGATTATAAGTGTATAGCAATTAATCTGAAAGCTCAGTAAGTTAATTCTCAAATTCTGGTCTTATTTTGATATATTTTCTGACAGCGCAGCTTCCAGCATTGTCTTCTGTTTTTAGATACCATCAGTGTGCTCCCTGTATCCCTATTATCTCTCATGTTCTCTCAAACCCGAACTCAATTACAGGGAGACCATACTGCCTGTATTGCCAGGTTCACAGCCTCAGTACGACCTCTGCGCGGCTCGGACAGACTCAGAGTGATGCATGCTCACCCTGACCTCAACCAGACACTGGAGTGACAGCAGTATTACAGACAGACTCCTTCATCCGACATCCTTGAAAACTAGTTAGCAGCCATTTTCTGCCCACAGCCTCTCTGAAATGTTCACAGGGTGACAAATGATTTTATCAATCTCTATTGTCACCCACGAGTCCCTACTGCCCTACTACCGATACAGTCCTTACTGTGAAACAAGAAAGCTGTCACATACACAGTTTGTGAAAATCTGCAAGTGCTAAAAGAACATCACTGCATACACACCTTCTACTAAAAGTCAATCCTGTTGGTACATTTATTTGGTTTATTATTATTTATTTGGTTTAATTCATTTGGTTGGTTCATTTATTTGCTCATTCATTTATTTATTTATTATTATTAAAAAAAAACTGTCAGAAGGACTGAAGAAGTCTGAGATCACTTTTATTTCAATCTCAAACATCCATCACCATCTGTAGTGTTTGGATAGTTTCCGTGGAGAGTTCTCTTTTACTGCATGTGTGTGAAAATATGTGGAGATTTGTATATTTTAATTTGAGTCAAAATGTGCATATTTGAACTTGAGTGTATGCATTAGTCAATGCGGATACATGTGTATGTATGCGTTTTCAATGCCAGCAGTCCTAAATGAGGCCCTGGGCACTTCTAGCTAATGAGCCTAGAAAATTATTGAAATCAGTATGTCTCATTCATCAGGAACCAGTCCAAGAGTCATCCTCTGATAGACGGGGATGCAGGTTGCTCTGCATTTGTGTTAAGCTGACCTGTACCTGCTTATGCAATTATGATGTAATAATGCACCTTCCTCATCCTTTAAGTTGTACCGAACCACCAAACAAACTAACTTACAATAAGGTTTGCATTCCTTTTGATCATATGAATAGTTGCTGTGTAGATCAACTTCAGCTAAAGTGCCCTGACAGTTAAAAAATTGACACTCTGCAGGTAGTATGAAAAGAGAGAAAATGTAATACTTTACGTGATATGAAGCTGATCTCCAAGAGTCCACAGTTGCTGGCTGTGAACACAGCTGCAGCTGCTCTCCCTTACTGATCCATGTGAAGCTATGGCAGGATATAGTTGTTGTTATTTTGACTTCACCTGCTTCTGTGGTTAAATCCATTATAATATGAATATGTCCAGCTGTACTACTAGTTGAACCTGGACTGGTTCTATGAGCAATATATTACCAATACACCACTGGAGTTTTGATACAGTGCCAACACAACCATCACTGCACCCACATGGCCGCTGCATTAAGTCAATATTTATGTGTTATAACAAGAATCCAATAACCAAAGCACAGCCATGGCTACAGCCAGAAACACTGTGAGAGCTACAGTATATCATTGCAAGGCTGTAGTTTTTGACATAAGCAAGGCAACCATCTGTTTCTTCTGCACTAGTCAGTGCGAGAGCTGGTGAACCTGTGTCTGAACATCATACAGACGCAACATACAAAAATAGTCCAGAAAAAAAATCTTCTGTGACCTTTTTAAGAGTTTTGTGAGATAGAAACTGAAATATAAGATGTTACTCAAATCAGACAGAAAACATATTATTAATCAGAATCTAAACTTAATGCAGGCAGAGGAAAAAAACAGTGCAAATAAGTATTGTAAAATTAAATTTGGCCGTAAGTATATTGCAGTATATTGCAATATTATCATTCATGTTAGATCTTGACTCTGTTGTACATTAGTCATCTTCAATCCAAAAAACAGTTATTGTTAGTTCACTTGCATGTTGGATTTTCATTGTGCAGAATCTCGTAAAGTATGTGCAAAATTTAAAGCTGAAGTATGCAACTAACGTGAGACAGCCTATTATGTGAAACCAACAGTGCATGTACAATTGTCTTTTCAATAGAAGACATCTTTTGCCTAGTAGTTAAACTGTGGAAATGAACAATATTAACATATTCATAGACTCAGGTTTTTTCAATGTGGATAGAAGTAGACGCAATTTAAAAAAGTTTTTGACGAGTTAACTTTGTCTTTAAAAATGTCTGGAAGGGATCCCATTTATTAACATCTGAATTCCCCAGTTGCCTGTATTCTTAAAATGTCAAAATGTCACTTCTTTTTCTCTACTGTCAAACCTTGGAAAAGAGAGGTTTTTACTCTCTGTCTCACTGTCTCTCTCTCTCCACACACACACATATATATACTGTATATAAGGATGGAGGGATGGAGGTAGGGGGACATTGGCACAGCAGCCTCTTAGGCCTCTCCATGCCCCTATCATCTATTTCTATTTATGCATGTGTTAGAGTCCTCCAAAAAAACAAAAAACATGTAGAAACATATACATTTTTAACAAAAAAATCTACATTTTTATGTAAATTCTTTATTATATCAAACTATTTCTGAAGTCTGTTTCTCAGTGCTCCTATATATCAGGTTTTATGATAAGAGCTGCATTGTGATAGTGATAGCATAGTGTGTTAAAAATGGGGAGCTCATTGCACTTAAATCATTTACAGGCAGACTAGTCAAGACAGAAAGTTTGCTTGTGGCTTATGTTACAACTGTTAATTACTGTAGAGGATCACGTATCAGTCTGATGGCTTTTCTTTCTTTTACCGTATATTAGATCATTTCCAGTTAAGACTGTATGTATGTGTTCATGAGTTTGCGAAAAAATATTTTACTTTGTCAAACAAATCTCAAACTATGTATGAATAGAATGATGCAAGTACCACAAAATGGAAATACAGCACCTGGAGCACAGAATATTGGAGATACACTTAATTGGATTCTATATGGCTATGACTTTTTCTGCATCCTTTCTTCCACAGGAAAGTGCACTTACTAAAATAGAGCTGGGAGTCATATTTTTAAGTGTTTAACATTAATTTTTTTTTGTCACTGAAAACATTTGATGAGCTTATTTATAAGGGCATGCTGGTTAACTCAGTTTTTCTTACATGCGTCAGATTCATTTCACCATCTTGTTATATGTAGATGAGACAGACAAGCTGTGAGTGAAAGAATATAAGGCTGTGGGCATGGGAGCAGCTGTCAGTTTGTCTCACTTGGCTAGTTAGCACCAATTCAAAGTATTTGGCTTGTCTGTTTCACTTGGATGGTTAAAACAAAGAGACTGAAAAAGAGCTACACTGTGACCATTTTCTTCATTTTTTTTCAGTCAACATCCCTAAACATTACATTTTATAGTGGCTTAGAACAAGTGTGCTGCCCTGTGCCCTCAACTGTGGAAATACAAGGCACAGTAATGTGCATATCCAATCATAAATGTTGCTACATACATGCAGTATATAATCTGTATAATAAATAATATGTTATAATGCATGAACACCTTTGTTATACACTCCATGGTCCAACAGCTTGCACATGTAGGAAAAAATAATCATGAATGTAATGGACTTGCATTTATATTTTACATAATTACTTACATAATTTCCTTAGCAATTAATAAAGTATTCTGATTCTGATTCTGATTTTGATATAGTCTTTTTCTAGCCTTACTGACCACTCAAAGCGCTTTAGACTACAAGTCACATTTTAACAATGCATTCATATGTCCCTTTATTCTATGCACTTCAAGTACTTTATCTGTCTCACATCTATGGCTAATTTAGAATCTTCAATTAACCTAACATGCACATTTTTGGACCATGGGAGAAAGTCGGAGTACCCAGAAGAAACCCAATGCTCAGTCGGGATTTAAACCAGGAGCCTTGCTGTTGTGAGGCAATAGTGCTAGCCACTCCACTGTGCTGCTCTAATATCTCTAAAATGTTTCAGATATTGCTGTTATTTAATGAGATTAAATTTATATTTGAGGCTGTATCTCAATATATTTGCATAGCACTGAACATTAAGTAAGTTACATTAAGTACAAAGTAACACTGAGTATTCCCAAAATCAAATTTATGCAGTTTTTCAACCACATCCAAAGCAGACCAAACCCAAGTTTGCTGATATGCTTATATGTGTGTAGATAGTTGGTGCTGTGTGGATAAAATACTGAGGTTACCTGAGATTATTTATTAACTGTTATGTCTATGTAGAAAAACTTTACATTTTTTATGCTAGCTTTGCTAGCTTCTCATTTCTTTTCAATGCGTATTATTTACTATAATCCAATTAAAGAAAAACCACATAAAAAGTTATATGTATTTAGAACCATGGTGCAGTGGATAAATTTAGGAAAAGTTACATTACTTCAAACGGTCACTTCCAATATAAACACACTGATTTCTTAGTGGCACTGTCATAAAAAGGCCAACACATATCCCTTGACACAGAGGGGTTGTGTGTCCTGTCTTTACCCCATCAAATTTCTAATATAATGTGTAAGATTACATGTGATGAAAGACTATTTGGAAAATATGACTACATATCAAAACTATGACCACATGATGAAAATATAAAGGCTTACATAAATCATCTAATCGGTTTATTGTGCTGGCTGGAGAGAAGGAAAAAAGGCGGCTTGTGATGCATGTGGTGGGTATCCCTCCCACACTGGAATCCTTAAAGGATTCTGATTTATATTTGGAGCTGTTGCTGGCATTATCAAGAAGTGGCCTGATTTGATTTATATCTCATTAATCCCTCCTTCTCTCTTTCTCTCTTGCTCTTTCTCTCTCTTTCTCTACCATACATGCCAACCTTCCTCTGTCACAAATGTCTCACACTCTGCAATCTTTCATCATTTTTTCTCCTCCATGCCATGCAATGTGAAAGCTAAAGCTTCTGTCAGTCACTCTTTACTGAAAAGTTCATAATCAGCAGGCACTCAAGCATTGACTGAGTGTAGAAAGCCTCAGACGAGTTCACTGTTTTTTTCCTCACCTTTCAAAGGAATTAATGTGTTTGTAAGGAATGAAGACAGGAAATTTTGTTGTCCATAACAAGAGAGGAGAATAACATAACTCTATGCCAACCAGTGGCAGACCTATATTTGGGGGCTTTAGCCCCACTTGAATTTCCTGCAGTGTTGCTAAATAATTCAATCCTTTCTGCTTGATTTATAATGTAAAAATATGAAAAATTAGGATCAGTATTTTAGATTAACTCACAGGTTTCCCATTATGCAGATAATCTTATCATATATATAAAAACTGGCATATTTTGTATAAAAACATCTTCAGTTGTATTTCACTCATTTATCCAAAGCATTGTTTTTATTATTGATGTATGATTAGTAACTTAGTACGTCACTTTGGTATGTCATTTTTTCTGTGATGACAACAAGGAAATTATGCATTTTTATTCATTTATTTATTACACAATTGCATTAATTGTGTATTAAGTGAATTTGTTAAAATTTATTTATATATAGTGATGACCTTGTTGCTCAGAGTAGACTCATAATATTCAGTGTATGGTGGATGTTGTTGTAGCTACGAAAGTCTGTAGTTTTTTTTTTTGTTTTCTTTTTAAATAGAAAATAAATGAAACGGGTGAAAAATATCAGCACAAGAAGCTCGTGTCTCATTCAAAAAGATTAGTGTCTTATACCTACGGCTGATTTTCTTGTCATCTGATAGCACATTCTCAGGAAGGGCGTATGGGCAAAACAATAAAGAACTGGTTAGTTGATGTAACTACATTCTAAATGCAGTGTGGCAGGGGTGATTTTTTTGCAATTTTTAAGTGCATTAACATTATCAGCCTCATTCACCCTCCCTATTTTTGCTATAAAATGCTATTGCTTGCGTACCATTACATAATTTACCAATTAATCTATTTTATTTTGCTTTGGGTTTTTTTTGTTTTTTTTAATTAATATTCATTTTTGGTTAGATAGTGTAGCCAAAGATTTGTTGTATGACTTTTAAAAAGGCATTGTTGTTAGGGTTATTCCTCAAATGTTTTAGTCTTGAAGATTTTCTTTTGTGTCCTTATGCTCCAAACAGGCCCCTGTTCGGTCCGCTTCAGCATTATTTAATTGCATTGATCTGATTTCTACTCCCAAAAAGTTGTTTTTTTTCCCCTTCAGCTGACACTGATGGAGACAATTTTGAGGGCTATAAATATACGAATTATGTCTCAGGTTACAGTGGTCAATGCCCAACCCATTGTGACAAGAATGTCTACAAGCAGGTAACCATCAAATTATAACCTATACATATGTAGAAAGTGTAAGTGCAATTAGGTTGTGAGGAACAGCTGAATTGTGGTCATTTACCATGTCAGGCCTTGTGAGGAAAAAAATATGAAACAGTTCTACAGCAGAGGAGTGGGATGTTAGTAATCTTACACACCATGCAGATCACTAATCCTTGATGGGATTAGAGGAATACCTCTTGGCATGTGCATAAAAGTCCCAACACGTCATCTGCTGTCTAGCACACTTAAAACTGATTGAGTCAGGGAGGACTCCAAAACATGTGCAAATAGAAACAGATGAAGGGGCATGGAGAAGCCCAAGAGGCTGCTGTGCTGATGTCCTCTACCTCCATCCCTCTGAGGAGGGCTGAAGATAAAACTCTTGTGGAGTGAGCATGGAGGCCCTTCAAAGGTTCTTCCTCCTGCACCGTAGGCTTTTGTGTGATTGTATCACACAGGCAACATTATGTTGACTGCAACATATTTTGTGAGTGTGCTTTGCTATCAGAAAAAGGATGTGAAGTGTCAATTGTCAAATCAGGTATTATCATTGTCCACATGATTTGTAACTCAGGTACCATTACTGTCCCCTCTAGACAAAGGTTTCTGCTCAGTGATGCAGCTCCTTCATAGGCAAGCCAGCACATGGACAACACCAAAGCAAATCTAAGACTGGGGGTGAATGTCCGAAGGGAGGTAGCTGATCTGGCAGCCTGCCCACAGGTGGATGCTGCAAAAACGTTTTCATCTTCTTTTAGTATTGGCTGCAGGATCAGCCAATAATTTGGGGGACATACTGCTAAGAAGAGCCTGTGTGGAGCACAAGTCAACAAAAGAAAATATTCAAGCAAGAAGTGAATTCACAAATATTGCAGATCTTACTCTTTAATTGTCTGCACTCCTGTTAATCAGGGTCATGCTTTAGTATGTTTACCAGACAAAGAGACAGCTGGCAGTTCATAATCTGTTAGGACAAAAGTTGAAAAATGCTTTCTTTTCTTAATCCTATTTTCCTTATCTCTTTTCATCTAATTCCATCACTGCACTATGTAAATCCAATTTTGCTGCTTTCATTGTCAGTGTGCAGATATATTGTTTTGCTTTGTAAATCAACTTCATCTTTTCCACTGCCACAGTTTGGATTCTGTTCTGCTGATTCATTGTTTATCTTTTATCAAGGTTTGATCTGTTGAAAAGGACGATGAGTAAATAGTGGAATGAGATACAGGGAGTGAGGAAGAGTTATTAACAAATCTTAACTGAAGCGTGTTTTAGTAGGTCATATTATTCATGTATGGCATTGAAAAGGCGTAGTTTTCATCTAAAAAGGTGTGTATAATAAATATTACAGAAAAACATTCAGCTTCATCAATAATATTTTCTTCTGACAATGTCAATAAAAGATGCAAGCAGAAATCTCATACTAAACCCTGTGCTGCACCATACTCAGTTGTTTTGTGTAAGGTTTTAATTCCGAACAAATTAAAGCTGCAACAATGGAATGTGATTTCCAGCCTGGTTTGTGATCTCTGTCACATTTGCCCAGTCCCCTGTATGAAAACAAATTCTTTTTTCCACCCCCAGGCTTTGGCTGCTTGGAATTTAAATTTTGTAATTGAAGAATTAATGGAGTCAGTAATCAAGCAATTAATCAGTAGTTACAGTAATAGCCTCCTCATTCTTAAGTGAAGAGCTTTCTGTTGGAGATTAGGCTGTGTGCTGTCACACTGTAGGCCTACAGAAACTGTAAATATTGCAGTCCAACAACACTGTTCATTTCATATTAGTGGTCATGCAAATAATAAAAAATTTCAAAGTGATGGACAATATGTTGTGTGTATGTGTGTTTGTGTGTGTCAGCAAGATTTAACATATCATTGGTCAAGTGTTTTTAATATACATCCCAGCTGTCTAATCTTCCTGCATGTCTTCATTCATAGTGCTTTTCCAATTAATGTGAAAAGAGAAAATATTCTGGTCTATTTACAAAAAGCCTCATTTGTGTTAAATATCATACATTTTTGAACGCTACAATTTTGTTAATATTCTTTCTAATCTTTGAAGTTGACTCTGTGACAATTAATAGAGCTGTTAATTTGTCATTACCTTCTTTAAATATGAAAGATGTTTTATTTAATTAATAAAACACATCTCAAGATAACACTTGTTTCATAGAGCTTGTACCATTACTGTTGACAGATTAAACCTTGTTTGTGTGAAAGACATAGTGCTCCTTTATGAAAATTGTTCAGATTTACTCAGCTATTCATAGCTGAACAACACATATTCCACAGTGGATCAGTATTTATTGCTGACATTTCACTGGAGGTTCAAAATCTAGCAATATAGTTTACATCTTTTTCTTCCATGTTCACATTGATTTTCTGAACATGCTCCAGTTTCCTCCCACATTCAAAAACATTCAGGTCAGGTAGATTAGAGGCTCTATAAATGTTTGCCTTTATGTGTGCTAGCTCTGTGACTCACTTCCGACCTGCCCAGAGTGGTTCCCTGCTTTTCACTTAGATAAGAGTGAGGAAAACATGACAATAAGAAACATATACTACAGAATTTTGAAAACTGTAAAATAAGCAAAAACTATAAGAAAGTCACATGAATCAACATAGTAAGGACTCAATTCAACTTAATTCAATTTTACTTTATTTATATAGCACCAAATCACAACAACAGTCACCTCAAGGCGCTTTATATTGCATAGTAAAGACCCTACAATAATACAGAGAAAACCCCAACAATCAGACGACCCCCTATGAGCAAGCACTAGGTGACAGTGGAAAGGAAAAACTCCCTCTTAACAGGAAGAACCGTCCGGCAGAACCAGGCTCAAGGGGGGTGAGAGGAGGGAAGGGGAGGGGTGTTGTACATAACATAGGAGAAAGCTGGAGTGGAAACTCCAGCAGAACAGCATGAGAGAGGTATGGAGCGGCATGAAGACCATCACTGGATTCAGGCCATCCAACAGCAGAGTAGCTGAGGGCGGTGAGGACAGAGCCAACGAGTTGGATTTGTTCTTCAACAGATTCAACTCTGCAGTTGAACAGCCACGCCACTCTCTCTCCCTCTCTCTCCTCCTTGCACCATAGCCTCCTGTGAAAGACCTGACACCCCTCTCCCACCTGTCACTTTCACTTACGACCAGGTTCAAAGACAAACGAGAAGACAGGACCAGTGGCCCCCAGGACTACAGACCTGTGGCACTGACTTCCCACGTCATGAAGACCCTGGAAAGATTCATCCTCAACCAGCTCCGACCTATGGTCAGATCACATCTGGACCACCTTCAGTTTGCTTACCAGCCCTGTCTTGGAGCTGAGGACGCCATCATCTACCTGCTCAATTGTGTCTACACCCATCTGGACCAGCCGGCGAGCACTGTGAGGGTCATGTTCTTTGACTTTTCCAGTGCATTCAACACCATCAGGCCGACTCTCCTGGGTGAGAAGCTGACAGCGATGCAGGTGGATGCCTCTCTAGGGTCCTGGATTGTAGATTACCTGACAGAAAGACCACAGTATGTGCGTCTTAAACGCTGTGTGTCTAACAAGGTGGTCAGCAACACCAGGGCACCACAAGGGACCGTCCTCTCTCCTTTCCTATTCACCCTCTACACCACGGACTTCAGCCATTGCAAAGAGACCTGATATCTTCAGAAGTTTTCTGATGACTCTGCAGTGGTTGGATGCATCAGTGGGGGGGATGAGACAGAGTACCGGGCTGTGGTGGATTCCTTTGTCACGTGGTGCGAGCAGAATCA
>VUQS01035314.1:0-21042 GCA_015108495.1 Heterochromis multidens | reverse complement strand
AAGGGAAAGACCATCTCTGAACCGAGGAGGGGGCCTAAGGGTACATCTGTCACCATCTTACAATGCTGTGATTGCAGCCATTCCCCAATCTCTGTGAATGGTACTCATGGCCATTGATCAATGGTCATGACAATTTGCATACCATTGATCATGAAACTGACCAAATGGCCCATTGTTAGTCAATGGTGCTGGTTTCTGTCATTATGCAATGTACTTTTTATAAGGTTGGGGAAGTCTGCAGTCAGCTGAGACTGAAGAAGTTACCAGTTGGCAACGAAACGTTTCTCCCATTAAAAAACGCCACGTCCAGATGAACAGATTCAACTTTTTGGGATAGTGGGAGAAACGTTTCGTCACCTCTGGTGACTTCTTCAGTCTCATCTGACTGCAGGTTTCCCCAACCTTATAAACAGTACATAGAACAGATGGCCCAAATGGCCCACTGTTAGTCAGTGGTGCTGGTTTCGGTCATTATGCAAATGTACTTTTTATAAGGTTGGGGAAGCCTGCAGTCAGCTGAGACTGAAGAAGTCACCAGAGGGGACGAAACATTTCTCCCACTAAAAAAAAACTAAAGGTAACGCACGAAGTGCTACACTTGAGATTTAACAAATAATGGATGTTCTTACATTCTCAAGAAACAGTCTTTAAAGTTGACTCTATCATTATTACATCCACTTTTAGTAATAAATAGTTTTCTTCTGTCCCTTCCTTGCTGGCTTGGTGCATTACAACCACCTGTTGATCAGTAATTGCTAATATGACACCACTGGTATCACTGTGTAGCACATTATCATCCACGTGCATGTAGGATACAAATTGGGGTCCCTCTCCTAAGAAAACTGCTTCATAGGGCTATTAATGGGAAAAAAATATTAGACTATTTTTAATTTCGTTGAAATTATAATAAGGAGGGAGTATAATAATTATAACAGATAATGGATCTGAGAAAAATTATGAAGAAATGCTAAAAGACCAATGATCAGCATTTGATGATATTTTTAAAATGCTAAAGATGTTCTTGCAGCTTGGACAAAAGATTTGCTATTTGTTGTTTTTGCAAGGTAAGAGTGGGTCAGTGGAAGCTTTCACCTTGAGGTCCTTGCTGCCAAATAACACAGACAAATACTACATCTACAACGGCTCACTGACTGCTCCCCCATGCTCTGAAATGGTGGAATGGATCGTCTTTAAACACACTGTGGGCATATCAGAAACACAGGTCAGTAAATTTAATCACACACACACACACAAAATTGGCCAAAAATAATGCTGAATTATTTGTTCAAAAGAAAAAAAAACTACACAGATTAGAACCATTCAATTATGCATTATAGCATTTCATAGTAGTGCTGGAGCTAACAACTTTTCTGGTGGAAATCCACCATTTTGTGCCACTTTTGTGCCACTAAGGAGACAGAGAGCTGCTTCTTTTTTTGAATCACAAGTGTAATATTTGATTATATAATCATATTTAGAATATTTGGTGACTGTCACTTAATGTTGGTTTCTTTGTCACTGTGTTCTTACATTTTTAAGATAAAGACTCAACTTGACTTGACAATTGTCTTTTTCTATCTTCTGGTTTTTTAATGTACCTTAAAGCATTTGCGTCATTCTCCAGCACAGTCAGCAGTCATGGAAAAGCATTACGTTTTAGTCACAACAGCTCCACTTACTTAACAGCAGCAATGTTTGATGGAAGCCTGCAAGCTTCAAGATGCAATTTTTTTTATGTTAGACACATGCTCAAGGTGGCAAACAGAGAAAATTGTGGGTTACAGTCCTAATGGATCTTGTCATTATATTGGAAATAACAAGTTATTTATTTAGTTAGTTATAAATAATAATGAAAATGCTGTTGCTTCCACGTGTTTAAATTTGTGCACCTCTTGTACTTTGAGGACTATGGATTCTGCTGCTTTATTGGTATTTAATTAAGTCAGTAAAAAGACTCCTACAAACAGCTGCAAGCAAGAACTTCAGCTACTGTTGTTTGAGACTTGCATACACAGACAGGTATGTGTCAGCCTGTCATTTACATATATCTCATTAGCCTGCATTGGTGCCCCCTTCAGTACTTGCTGCCCTATGCACAGCACATGATGTGCATGTACAAAACAGCGGCGCTGCTTCTGCCTGTAGTTGTGTCTGGTTGTAGTCTGAGGTTGGCTTCAGGTCAATTGTCTTTGACATCTGTGCACAAAATAAAAACTAAATGCTACACTGAAGTGATGCAGTGTGACAGGTTAAGTCAAAATGCACCGAGTAGGGTTTTGCAGTGGCATAATCTGGTAAACATGGCATCACGGGCTGACACAGTAGCATTACAACATTTTGATTCTGGACTGAATTCCCTGACTTGATGAATTCATCTGTGTAATAATCATCAATTTTGCAGCAGAGTAATGGAAAGGGAATGAGGCCTTGCCAGTGGTTGTGTGTGTATTGCGCATGAATATTTGTGTGTGTTTGTGAGAGTGCTTGCATGATTGAAACAGGGTGGCAAGGCATGACACAGGCATATTGATGCTCACCAAAAATAGAGCAGTGCTGCCTCTCTGCCTCAGCCTGGCACGAACACAAGCCATTTTAACACGCACAGAAACACTTAGAAGCATCAGTTTTGGTTTATTTTGGCAGCCTTATAGAGATTAGTAAGAAGGTGTGTGAACATCTTTTTTTTTTCTTTCAGTTGACATTTTCTCTTTGTTTACCTGTGTGTCTTCTCTGTGCGTCACCAGCTTGAGGTGTTTTGTGAGGTGATGACTATGGAGCAGGCTGGCTACGTGATGCTGACGGATTACCTGCAGAACAACTTTAGAGAGCAGCAGCAGCAGTTTATGGGTCAGGTGTTTGCCTCTTACACCGGAGTCGAGGATGTGCTCACACCCAGTATGTCAACACAGTCTAAAAAAAAAGTTTACTGCTTGTTTTTTTCCTTTTATTTCTGCTTCAAACTCATCCATCCATCCATTTTCTTCCACTTATCCCTCATGTGTTTTTACTTACCTTTTTACAAGCTTTTTTTTTTTTAAATTTACTGCATATTCTCATGGTTTTGGGTTCATATTTAGGGTTTCCATCCATCCATCCATCCATCCATCCATCCATCCATCCATCCATTTTCTTCTGCTTAGCCATCATATGTTTTTTTTTACTTACCTTTTTACAAGCTTTTTTTTTTTTTTTAAATTTACTCCGTATGCTCATGGTTTTGGGTTCATATTCAGGATTTCCATCCATCCATCCATCCATTTTCTTCTGCATATCCACTGTGTGTGCTTTTACTTACCTTTTTACATTTTTTTTTAATTTACTGCGTATGCCCATAGTTTTGGGCTCACATTTAGGGTTTAGAAAATACATAAAAGAGCATGAAACTACATTTCACTGAGCTCAGTTTGCTTGCTTAAAGTGATTTATAATACAAAAAGGTTCAGAAAGTGAGACACTGGTATTTATCAACAATGCCTTTCACTCCCAGCAAATACAGCATATTATGAATTTTAAACTATGAAAAATTCATCCTTATTAGGCTTTAAAGAGTTCAACTCAGAGTCTCTAAAGCTTTTCACCAATCTAATTTATACCAAATTTTGGGCGCGTGGTGGAGAAAATTGAATCTCCCCTCACAGATCAATATAAATATTGCATTATTAATCTTATTTTTTTCCACTTCACTAAAAATATTGCCAGTCTCCTTCTTCTACTATGGCTGTAATGTGGTCCTCCAAGGCCAGCCTCATTGTGATTATCAAAAGATACAATTCACCGCACTCTCCATTTTCATAAAGTCAACCTTGAAGTAAAGTGGGTCTTTTGGGTTGCCAAGCAGCTCGACTTTGTAATTCAGTGGCCCTGCTTCCCTCAGTGCAGGCAATTTATTTTGCAGCTCTTTTTGAAATTGAAATAATGTATTCAGAAATTCAGAAAGGAGTTTTTTTTGCCTGTAACAAATTCATCCACCCATACACAGACACACACGCACACTCACCCTTCCAGTTTCAGCAGCCAATTAACATCAAGTTACCTCAGAAACTCTGAACTTAATGTGAAATGTTGGACCATTTATGTGTTGCTCATACTTGATATTCACTTGCAGTCGCTGCTGTCATCTCTTTATTTCTCATTCTTTTAAAAAATATTTCTTGCATGTTATTCATACAAATTGTTAGTAACCTGTCTTTCTTTGAACTGCCTTCAGCCTGCAGCTCTGAGCCACAGAATGTTCAGGCTGATGCCCAGAACGACACCACCATCATGGTGACCTGGGAGCGCCCCCGTGCAGTGTATGACACAACTATCGACTGGTACACTGTCACGTACCAGAAGCTGCAGGGCCAAGACCAGCGCAAGCAGGAGTACAGGACAGATGGAGACCAGGATGTGGTATGCAAGATCTCTTCATATCTCTCCACAAAACACAGAAAAACAGCACCTGTCTGTTTCTCCATCAGCTCCATGTAATTTCAGATAGTGTTTTGCACCATTATCTACAGTCAACAGAGGAATATTTAACTGATAAATGGGTAATTGGTAGAAATTACAGTCATTTCCTGCACTATGTAGCAAAAATCAAGAATTTTGTCCATCCATTTTTACTCTCCATTTATCTCTCTCATAGTTCAGCTACTGCTGATATCTTAATGATCAGTGATTACATTATCAATTGGTGGTGACAGTCAATTTTGGCCTTTCAGTGAGTCATTGAACATTCCTCATTGTGACGAGCAGTAGCCATTGTATTTGTATTTTAAAGTATATGTATATCTGCATGTAGTTGTTATTCTGATCAACTCTGTGTGTGTATGTACATTAAGAGTTCTCAATATTCAGACCAACCTAATCCGACAGAATGATAGAGTATGATAAAATGCAAACCTTTGGATATTTAATATTTCTATGTGCCTTCATACACTGTAATTTATAATCCTTAATATTTTTCACTGTGGACTTCGAGTTTCATATTTGCTTTAGTGTGGTGGTGGTGGGGAATGATTACAACCTATTTTATTTTATATTCATGTATGGTTTTGTAGCACATAATAGGGGGTTTTACTCATTTAAATGTAAGATTTTATTATAATACAAAATATATATAACTAATATTTATTATCTTAAAATTTGTAATTACCGTTGTTCTGCAATTAGTTTATTGCTTGATTATTATAGAAACAATATATATTATAAAACTGAGCATGTGTTGGCTTCTACACAACATTTAGTGGCACTTTAAAAGTTGAATCTCATTGAGATAATGTAGTGTAACTGTCAAAAACAAGCATAATTAGTACCGTTTTTCAAAACCTGGCAATCATCTGTTATTGGATTATGACTATTATTTTAACTATCCTGCCTGCGGTGCTTTTACAAATTTTTCATTCTGTATTTAGTAGTGAGTCGATACAAATACAAATCTTGGTGACTATTAAGTTACGTACACATGACACGTGAAACAAACACAAACAGAGAACGCAACATCACATTCACAGGGAGATGATAAAATGAACATAATATATAGGAAAATCAAAAGAAGTGAGATTTACAATAAATGTTTCTTAAAAATGTATAGATGTTAATAATCGCTGTATGTGTGATGATGTTCATGCAAAGTTTCTTTCAGACTGGCCCACCTGTTAAGGAGGAGATAGGGTACATACAGACATATATGCATACATATGCTACGATCATTACAGTAAGATATATGATTTAGAAATTAGTTTTAAAAATGGAAAGACAGTTTACATCAGAGATTCCAGAGTAGTTAGGGATCCTTCATTTTTTTTTAAAATTTCTTAAATTCAGTTTGAATGAGTCAGTATGAGAATTTTTAATAAACAGTGCTGCTGTTTTCTCTCCCTCTACAAATTTTTGTTTTAATGTGTGCTGTGTTTTAAAATTGTAGTAGCAGCAGTAAGCTGAAAGATACTTTAATTAACTATACAGTTGTAGATCATGCTAAAAATAAATGACTTTCATAAAGCCTGCTGGGTTTACCATAGAGGAAGGGTAACTCTGAAGTTGATGGGGAAAAAATGCAACCTTGCTAACCAGCATGCTTGTTGGTCTACAAAAATGGGGAAGGTGCAAGTTCAACTACTAACTTCAAACATGCAAAACTGGGAGACTGTTTAGAACAACAATGATATTTTTGGTTTCTTTATAATTGACACATTTGAACAATGTTCCTAAACTCAACCAAATACTTTTATTTTACCCAACTGTTCATTTTGAAGTGGCATCACTTTGGAAAAATGGAATTTCCACTTGTGTCTTAAATTTAACTTGCTTATACCTGTGGACATCCAGGATGTACTGTATGTGCTGTCTATGTGGGTAATTCTGAGAGAGGGTATATGGAAGTTGTGCTTGTGAGTGTAAAGTAGCAAGTGAGCAGGCAGAGAAATACAAATAGTAAAAATCTTTACATCATCTAGTATCTACATGATATTAAAAGTCTCACTGTGAATGCAAATTCATTGTAAAAAGACCATTAATTAACAACATTCGCCTAACAAGCGAAAGATCCCGAGGAGACACATATCCCTGAGATGTTGTGTCAGGAAGGTCATCCAGCATAAAAATCTGCCAAATCAAAAATGTGGAACTACCTGTTGTGGCGACCCCTTTCTGTTTAATAGCAGGACACCATGACATCAATATAGTCTTTTATACACTTAGCATTTATTTAAAAGTGTTAAAATTATTTGAAATGCAATTCCCAATCAATTCAAATGAACATGTTAGTAACATGAGAACATATTAGTAACATGAAAGATCAGATATGACCCTTATGAAAGGGTCATATCTGAGTGTAAGTTAGATAAAACACAGAAATTTAAAGTCACCCGTATGACTTTGCAGGGTGCCATCATCTCCAGTCTGCTGGCCAACAGCAGCTATGTGGTCCAGGTGGTGGCTGTTTGCACCAATGGACTCAGAGGGCGATCGAGCGACCAGATAATCGTGGACATGCCATTAGAAGATCCAGGTAGAAAGACACACAAACATGTATCTGGTGAGAGCACATTTTTCTTTTTACATTCACTACAGTGGAAACTCTTTATTTATTTCTTCTTGTTCTAGAAAGTGATTCTGACCCTGAAGCTGCCACAAAGGATTTGGAACGCAACAGGGAGGTAAGATTGTCTGTGTTATCTGTGCTTTCACTTGACCATATAATTGAGCTGAATTTTGCACAAGTATTTTGCAGTGCTGACGTTTGACCTGTAGTCAATCAAATCAGTGAATCTAATTATTATGCAAATTAATGTAATTACGTTTGTAGAGGCTTTGAGAGCAGTATAAAAGGTGGTGAGGGACTTTATGAGGGACATGGTGATTTGGGATTACCAGAAAAACAGTAATGTTGCCATAATTTTTCACTCATTTAAGGAAGAAGAGGTGAAGGCATAACATTCCTTCATTTTTTTGTTTCTAATTTCTCTAAACACAGTAGACAACCAAGCTGCTTGTGACACAGCTAGTTTTTATTCTTCTTTTAAGCTCTCATCCATAGTCAGATGGGAGAAGCCAGTGAAGCAGAATCAGGTGGATTTGGCTTCAGAGGACAACAGCCCAGTGGAGGAGATCAGAGTTTACCAGAACCAACCTACACACCATGAGAACCAGCCCACAGACCTAACCCAAGCAAACCAGAACATCCCAGTCCAGGACAGCACCACTTCCACCCTGAAAACACCTGCCGACTCCACAGTTTCTCAGAATGTGAGAAAGAAACAAGGCCAAAAGTCCAGTTCTGATTCTGTGGATCAGAACTGGATTGAAGGTGACCAGATGATGCAGACACACCAGCCCTTCACTAATGTGGGTTTCGACAGCAATAGCGCAATATGGGTTACTGAGATAACTGAACAGCCAGGCTTCCTATTTCCAGTCGTCCAGACAACCTCTCTGCCAGCAATTCGCCGGCAAATCACAGAAGAGGCATCGCTGTCAGTGCTGCCACATCAGGTGGTTCTCTAAAACCTTTGATTTGAACAAAATGAATACTTAATCCAACGGGAATTCGAGACTCAGTGTGTTACTTGCAGCAACAAATTCCAAGGTAGCATGTTTTCATTCAGCCTAATTCGAAGATTTGCCTTTCTTCATCTGTTCTTTTTTTCCGCTGTCTCTTTTGCTTACAGACAAGAGATCAAGGCCCACCACACCAAGCCAGTGAAAATAGCCTCCCTTCTCCCCCATCAGAGCTCTACACCACTCCTGTGGAGGATATTCAAGTCACAGATATCTTCTATGAAGACACAGTCAACAACTCTCCACAGGAAACCATCACCTCCCCTCCAACAATGTCTGCCTCTGCAGTGCCAGGTCAGATTAGAGAAGGAGCGCTTTTCCTGTTTCTTTCTGTTTGTTTCTGCTATTGCAGCTTTTCACGCAGAGCAAGGAAGGAATTTAATCTAACAGGTACAAACAGAAGATTAGGTCTGCTGGGCACTTGCCAAGTGGTGTAAACCTTTTATTGTTTGTCCACATTTAAAATGAATGTAACTTAAGTTATCATCATTACAGGAAATTTGGACTTTCTGAAATATTGTCTGGCTTATGACAAGTGCTGGCATGTTTTGGCACAATATGTCTCATGTCATATCATGACATGAGACAGGTTCAGTTTATACCATTTTTGTTCACATTTTGTAGGTGATAAAGTGGACGAAAGCTTCCCGCTGCCCTCTGAAGATGACGATGCCCCTGTGAATGAGCCCCTGCCAAAAACACCACCCCCCTCTTCTCTCTGGATCACAGAAAAGGCGGTGACTCCCAGCAACACACTTGCCGATTCAGTGTACAAGTCCTTCACCACCTCTTCCCTCCTCAGAGTGCTGATGCATACGACTCAGCCCATGTTTAGTGGTAAGACGTAACACCTTCTCTTCAGATAAATCTAATATACCATTAAAGAAAATATATCCAGTTCTTAATAAAAGCAGTTATGAATTGTCATTTTTGCTAGATTGTACTGTAGAAGAGCATGATTAAATTAAGTTCTTCCATGGTGGGTAGACAGCTGGTCTTAAATGTGGTGGATGTTTGCTTTTCTCCTCTAATGGCCTGTGACTGTGCGGCTAATCACTGCTGTGCTCTCTGATCAGTGTGGCATTTTGTTTAGTGACATGATGCGGATCATGCTGGTGGTGGTGGCAAATATGCTGGCCAGAAAGAATATGGTGGCGTTGATGATTAGAGTGATAATCAGCAGCTTCCTTTCTCACTTTTGTTTCCAGTTCGGAAATTAAATATGACTCTCCTGCAAATCTTTCAGCATGTACCTCAAGAAGGTCATGTTTTTCCTCACTCAGTATAATCTACTTCAAGCTTGGTGATTATCATCTGCTTTGGAACTCTTTCTCTGTGTCTGAATTCTTTCTGTGCCTCAACAGCGCACTCTGGTGGTTGCTCTTTTCCTCTGTCCTCTTTAAAGAACCCAGGCTTTGCTTCATCTCTAGGGTGCCTCATCTTTGGCGACTTTTCACAATCACAATGAAGAACAATACTTCACTTTTTGTGTATTGTATGAAGATGTCGATAACAATTCTTTCCTTTTCTTCCATCTTTGTTGGAATGAGAAACACAATGTAAAAGGAGATATTTCTGTGAGCTTGGTGTCTTGGATTTTTTTTTTTTTGACTTTGCAATATCTTGCAGCAAATACACCTACATCGAGAGTTGAAGGCTCGACCATTGATGAGTCGTCTGGCTTCACAAACACTCTAAATGGAATGAACATCGAACCTGCTGTCTCAACAGTCTTTGTCCCTGAATGGGCATTCTCTGCTGAAGGAGATTTATTCCATGTAATGCCTCCATCACAGACACCCTTCAGCAAATACACTGACATTTCCCGTCTTTCTCCTGCACGCCGTGAAAACAGGAAAAGTGGTGTTATCTTTCATCATAATGACAAGTCCTCTGAAGAGCCCTCTTATGTTCCTTTACAGACTGATGTAGAATACCCTCAAATCTCGACTACTTCTTCTCAGGATCAGCTATTTGCTACTTATTCTCTTCCTGATTCTGGTTGGAGTACCATAAACTCATCAAAAACAAACACTGTTGATAGAAAAAACCCCAAATCTCCTCATTCTCAAAGTGACAGTAGGATTCAAGAAATGGAAGCCAGGGCGGATAGAAAAATGGATTACTACAACGTCAGTGGAGTAAAATTTGTCTTTGATTCTAAAAGTCTGGATTTGTCAGACAGTCCAACAGAAGACAGTGGATCAGGTTCTGGCCTTGGTAGCAACAGGTTCAAAGAGGAAACTGATGAAGCTGTTGCAGTTAAAACTGAATTTTCAGCATTTGCAATTTCAACTTTTAGCTTCGAGGAAAAGAGTAGACCACCACCAACTAATATGGTCACTGATGAAGGCAATGATAGAGATGGAACAAAAAGCAAAAACAAAGAGCATGAAACAGAGGCAAAGAAAGAAGTAAAAGAGAATGAAAGTGAACTAAATGGCAGGGAAGAAGAAAATATGAGAGGAAAAGGAGTAAGAAATGTTGACAATGAGAGAGTAAAGAAAGCAGAAAGAAAAGAAAATGAGAGCTTAAGAAATATCAAGGACATGCTGAAAGAAAAAACAATAGAAACTAAAGTAGGGAGGGCAATATATGGCGAGAGCGGCAGCGGGGCTGAAGATGTCAGTGGCTCTGGAGAGCACGATGGGCTTGACCTTAGAGAAAATCCAAAGGTACTTAATAACAATAAAAAAAGTTTCAAAGGTGTAGGTGGCAATAAAGGCAATAGAAGGGATTACAGCAATGAAGAATTTGTATCTGGAAGAAATGCTCAGCAGTTGTCAGCCAATAGAAATGAACCTGTAGCAGAGTCCATACTATTTGACCACAGTGAAGAACAAGGCCATGGTGGCAGCCTTGATAAAGAAGATCAAAACAAAAGTCTTGTCAGTCCATTTTTTGGGGTTGAATCTACTTTTGAGGATAAAGAATACATAAAAGGAGGCAGTAAAGAGGATAGAGAGGCTGTAGCTGAAGACAGTGTGCTGGAGGTCTCCAGTGTGGATGGGTTATTGTTTGATGGTGCACGAAGCCCTGTGCTGGGACTTCTTATTCCTCTGGTCAGACTGAAGGACACCAACAAGGCAATGGAAGAGCAACTGGAAGGTAAATATTGTACAGTATTTTACACAACCCTGCCTCTATGTTATAGAATGTGACACAGTATGGAAGGCATACATGGGAGGCAGCATAAGAAACAAGGATGCAAAGAGACTGGACAAACTAGTGAGGAAAGCTGGCTCTGTAATTGGAACCAGACTGGACACACTGGGGGAGCTGGTGGAAAAATGCACACTAAAGATGTTAGAAGCCATCCTGAACAACTCTGATCACCCACTTTATAACATCTTCATGGAACAAAAAACCATCAGTACTGGAAGACTCCTCTCTCTCCATTGTAAAACGGAGAGATACAGAAAATCATTCGCACCCACAGCCATCAGGCTTTATAATTCTCATATAAATAGCAGATGAGCCATGTCAGACAAATGAATTTCCCTCTGGGATCAATAAAGTTATTCTTATTCTTATAGTAGTCAACTTTCCAGCATACAAGGTAGTGGCTAACTAAGTTTGAGGTGGTGCTCTTTCCTTCATTTAACCTCGGTCAGAATCATTAATCATGTAGAGTACAGAGGTTTTATTGCTGGTGGAGACACAGACAGTTAAACTTGATCCAATGACTGTTTATTATTTGGAAGGATTTCAGAAAGCATGTTACCATCTTTGAGACAGGTGTGGTCAGTGTTTAGTTCAAAAAGGGAACAGAGCAGCTAACTGATGAACACAACCTAGTTACTCTGCTTTTGTTCAAGTAGAGCAACTAGTTCTGCTTGGTCTGAGTGTTTAGCAGCTAAAGACCCAGGCCTTTCTCTCAGGAGTTCGAGGAGACCAAACCTGAACTCAAATAAGAGTGCATATCGGAGTTGAATTTTTTTATGTAGCCAAAAACTTGTCTATAAAGACTGTGGCAAGTGACAGAAAACAGGACGCCTGACTGACAGTATATCTAGCTCTCTTAATAGTTTGCAAACATCTCAGGTATGTCATCTTAGAAGGTGATAAAAGGCCAGATATTTTGACTTGTCATAGTAGGAAAAGCACTGGTGACTTGAGACAGGTTTTGTTAACGATTCCTCTTAAATGGAATACAGTCAATACCACCTTTATAAGCACGATTATGTATTACTTTTGCTAAGGAGGTTCTGTTTTGGTAGCGTTTGTGTGTCAGTCTGTAAACATGATAGCTCGAAAAGTTTTGAATGAATTCTGATAAAACTTTGTAAGGGTGTACAGTAGGGTTATGTTAACAATCCATTAAAATTTGGCTTACATCCACCAAGGTCTTCAAGGTCAACTTAATGATTTATTGGTCGAAAATTGACAAAAAGTTTTATAACTTAGAAACTATGATTCTTACAAGTGTGGTGTGTATTGTCAACATAGAGAAAGTACCGTATAAAGATTTCAAATATAATGTCACATTTGACCTCTGACCTCCCCTTCAAGGTGAATAGATTGATCTGAAGGTCAAAGTGATAATAATGCTATATAGAGCTATTTAAAACTATGTTTCTTACTGCCATTGTTTTTATTGACAACATATAGACATATAGGCAATGATATATGGGGATTCTAAATATCCCGTTACTTTGGGCCGCTGATTTCTTCTTCAAGGTCAAATAAGGTTAAACTTTGACTACATCAAACTTTCAGTTAGAAACTCTTATATAAAATGCACACTAGCTGAATCACTGCTATTCAAAACCTTTTGTCATGGATAATCTAATAATTTTTCATATATCTTTTTTGTTTCCTTTTAACAGTTGTTTTGTGCTATGTAAATAATATAAATTTAAATTAATAGTTCATTCTTGACTTTGAAACTTGTCTCCTCCTCTCTTTCAGAGAGCAGCAACAGCAGCCACGAGTCTCGGGTCGGGCTTGTTGAGGGTGTGGACAGGGAGAAGAGGACAGTCATTCCTCTGGCTATTGTCTCCACTCTCACCATCCTTTGTCTGCTGGTACTGGTGGGAATACTCATCTACTGGAGGTGCACACACACTCAAACATACAGTGCCTGTCTGTATAATTTTCACCCTTGCACTTTACTTAGATTCAGATTGTGTGTATGTGTGTGTATATCACAGAAACTGTTTCCAGGCAGCTAATTTCTATCCAGATGACACATCACCTAAAGTTGTATCTGCTCCGTCTACACCCCTGCTGTTGGCCACAGGTAACATGCTCAAAGGATCCCCTAGTAGTCTTACTGTAATTGCTATTTGAAGCACTGTTAAGCTGAGGTGATCCGCATGTAGTTGATATTCAGTCTTCCATTCCAGACGGTCACGAGCCGCTGACAGTGAAGCAGTTTGTGAAGCATGTCATGGAGCTCCACACCACCAACACTTTCTCCAAGGAGTTTGAGGTGCGTGAGATTTCCTGTCACAGTATTTGAGTTCAGAAAAAGATATTTTTGTTAAAAAATTCACATGAATTACAGTATGTTTGCTCTTTTAGGAGATTTCCTAAAATCTTACTTGTCTTGCTTTTTGACTTGTACAAAAATGCAACCAGCATATAAATGGATCACCTAGCTTTGGTCCATGTGTATAAGTATCTCATTTGTCATAGCCCCTTAATGCTCTTCCATATCTCTATTAACATCATGTTCTTTAGGCAGATCATTTAGCATGGTGTTGATGTGTAACGTCCATGTGCAACATCAACATGCAGGAAGGCTGTTTTGGTACTAACCATGGCAGTGCAGCTTTCTTCTCACTCCAGACTCTAAATTTGAACGTGTCGACCTGAAAATAAGACTTTACATTTGACAGACAGGTTTGTAAATGCTAGGTCAGCTAGTTGCAAACTACCTGTTGACTTTCAGGCTTTTAAAATCTCCATCTCAGCTTGTACTGAATGTGCAAAAAAAAGATAATAGTCTTATGTGGAGTACTGACATATCGGAATGTTAACTGTTTGAGAGGAACATGTGGATTAATTTCAACAGGTACATTTGCATGGCATTAGTCACCTCTGTTTCCTAGCATGAACCTCCTAAGAAACACACACAGATAGGATTAGATGAAGTTTACTTCTCCCTTATAATTATGTTTTTACTTTTTCTATAGCTGCAACAGTAAACCTACATTTTACATTAAAATGAGCCTTATTTATTATTACACCTGTAGAATAATAGAACATGGCTTACATAGTTGCAAGTTTAAAGTCCACAGCTCAGATGGGAGCTGTGGACTTTAAGCACACCTCTCTGTGTGTATCTGAACCCCTATATCCTGTACCTGCACTGACTCCCTGTCTGTCTGTCTGTCCATCATCTTGGCCCCCTATCCCACTCTCCTCTCATCTCCACCATCGTCGTGCTTTCCGCATCCTCACCACCCTCCATTAGATTGTCAAAGAGTCCTACGAGGTAAGACACCTACCATCCCTCTCCTGTTGCAGAGGTGTTGTTGTTTTCTTGTCCTTACTTTACAAGTTTTGTCGATAACACCCTGCAACTGTAAAAAAGAAAATCTGTTGTAAATGTAGTGTTGCATGATGATGTTTTAAATGTTAAGGAAAATGTATCGGTACTTCAACTGCCCTCACCAGGTGTTGTACACAATACATGGTCTACAGTGCGAGATAAACACTCTTCCAGTAAAAGCAATAGAAGTCAGTAATAACGACAGAAATACAGAGAAATACACGACTGACTGTGATAATAACACATCAGCTAAGGCTAGCAACCTGCATCCATTGACTGTATGGGTACAATGCACAGAGAAACAGACAAATAAAATAGTAGAATTTTACTCGCCAAAACTGATAGACTTGTTGGAAGGACTATTAGAACACTTGACTACATAGTAAGCCATTTTATTTGTCAGATGGTTGCATTAAAATACTCCAAAAGGCACAAACACAGTCGAGAATGCTAGTTCCGTGACTCAAGGTAGCTAAGGTGAGGCCTAGCAGATGGCCAACGAGTACAGCCACCTATGTTGGCACAAAGCACTTCACTTTAAACCTTGAAAACGTTTAACAAGGGGAGTTGAAAATTAATTTCCCATACAATTGTCATAAAGGAGTAAGCACCTATAGAAACCAAACTCATTTTGTGTACCAACCTGTAAACATGCTTGAATTCAGCCTCAAGTGGCCACTCGAGGAACTCCGTTGGCTTAATTCTGTAGCCCTGGAGGTTTCTGCTTGTTTGGGACTTGCTGTTAATGGTTACCTTTCTCTTCCAAAGCTTTATTGACATATGAGGCTTAAATATGGGGTCACAATCAATTGCACACATTAGATCAAGAATTATAACATTTGTATTATGGGGACTAATCTAATCCCACTATGAGCCTTTATTTCTTCTTCTCTTATGTCTATACACAGCTCTTCTTCTCATTCAATTTTATTTATATGGCAGCAAGTCATGATAACAGTCACCTCAAGGCGCTTTATATTGTAAGGTAAAGAGCCTACAATAATACAGAGAAAACCCCAACAATCAGACGAACCCCTTTGAGCAAGCACTTGGCGACAGCGGGAAGGAAAAGCTCCCTTTTAACAGGAAGAAACCTCCGGAAGAACCAGGATCAGGGAGGGGCAGCCATCTGCCATGACCTATTGAGGCCGAGGGGAGGGAGACAGGACAAAAGACACACTGTAGAGAGCCAGAGTTTAATGTGATGCTTATTTCTTATTTATTTTTGTATAGTAGCTTCTGTATATACTTGACCATGACATTGTAATGCTACAAATGAAGAGAACACAAACCTGCCTGTTCGTAACAAAAACAGCCTCACTGTGCTCATCTGAGCAATTAATGTCATTCTTATTAGCATTCTATTGTGTGTTTCAGGAGGTGCAGGCATGCACAGTGGACATGGGCATCACTACAGACAGCTCTAATCACCCTGACAACAAAAACAAGAACCGATACATCAACATACTGGCCTGTATGTCATCCTTCAGTGGGGTCACTGTTCAACTTTTAACTGTGAAAGCCAGCAGGAATGTAGCTAATTACCCTTTTCCTCTCTCAGATGACCACAGTAGAGTGAAGCTCTCCAACAGTTTGGACAGAGATGGGAAATGCGGGGACTACATTAACGCTAACTTTGTTGATGTAAGTAAAGTTCCTTTTATGTGTTCACATGTTATATCCAGGCTGTTGCAAGCACATCGATGTTTCCTTTTGCAGGGTTATGAGCGGACAAGGGCATACATCGCAGCTCAGGGGCCTCTCAGATCAGGCAGGGAAGACTTTTGGAGGATGATCTGGCAGCAGAATATCGGAGTTATTGTTATGATCACCAATCTGAAGGAGAAAGGACGGGTAGGAGCTCACACAAACACGAGCTTCACCGCAGATTAGTGCAGGCAGCAGGACTAGACACCAGCTGATTTACATCAGACTTGTTCACCAATTACATTTTTCCAATTCCACATATTTAATTTTGTTTTACTGCAGTCTGACAGCTGATAAACTTCAGAATCTACACTTTTGCAGTCTGGTTTTGTTACACACTTGAAGAGTTCTCTTTTGACATGTTTGTCTGTGGTTTCAGATGTATTAGGCCTAAAATTAAACTACATCCCCAGAATCTAATTTTTTCCCCCTTTCTGCAGACAAAATGTGACCAGTACTGGCCAGAGGAGAACCAGGAAGAATATGGGCCTTATCAAGTGACGCTGAAAAACACCAAGACACTTGCTTACTACACACTGCGGACGTTCACTGTCAGGGATACCGCAAATAAGGTGCATACACACACAGCCCTTCTCTCTCTGCAGTGATTGTCCAAAGTGGTTATGAGGTTTGATTCTCACACCTTTGTCAATCCTCCAGGCATCTCAAAGGAGAGTTGAACACACAGTCCTCCATTACCACTACACCCAGTGGCCGGACATGGGTGTCCCAGAATACACTCTGCCTGTCCTATCCTTCATCAGAGCGTCCTCCAGGGCCCGCACACAGGAGATGGGACCTGTGTTGGTACATTGCAGGTAGAGTGTGTGGAATGATTTATTGCTCTTTAACACTGACCACAACCTTATGGTGTATGTACTGTTAACATGTGATGCGTGTGTCTGTCACAGCGCTGGTGTAGGAAGGACAGGAACCTACATTGTGATAGACAGCATGCTGCAGCAGATCCAGGATCAAGGGACAGTGAATGTTCTTGGCTTTCTAAAACATGTCCGCACACAGAGGAATTTCCTGGTTCAGACAGAGGTAAGAGGATGATGTGGGGGGACATAAAACTTTGGGAATCTACCTTCCTTTTGGGGAAAAGAGCCCAATAATGTAGTATAAAACTAAACATATGTAAAGAAGCAAATAGTGGTTAGGTTAAGGGTAGGTTTCCAGGAACTGATTGTCAGTGTAATGTGGTCTGAACTGATTTACATAATAACCATGTCACTGTGCAGAAGGAAGCATTTGTCGTCCCATGTGGCATTACCTCTCAGTTCAGCTGTGTGTTAGCTCGCTGTTTGCTCCTTTGATGGATGTAGATAGTACCAAAAAAATAGCCCCTACATAAAACTGCTTACAGCAAAGTTTGTGAATTTTTTTGACTAACTGGGTCTTGATTTCTGGAAAGACGCATCACTGCTGAGAATTTCTAATATTTTTTTTTTGTACTTTGTGCACCTCAAAGCAAGTAATTTCTAGTTCCATTATATTCAAGTGCAGGCAAACTAGGCCACTTATATAAAGACAGTCTAGATGACTAAATAGCAGTAAAGGCCAGAAGAAACACATTCATATTTGATTTTTATATAAACTGTAACTTGTGACAGTTGAAAGTGTGTCATTAGTACTCACAAAGACAGGCATTCAGACATACCTTCCTGAGAACAGCATGGCTTTATTTGCTCTCATTCTCGTCTAGGAGCAGTATGTGTTCATCCATGATGCTCTGGTCGAAGCTATCTTGAGCCGGGACACCTCGGTGACCTCTGACCTCCTCCACAATTATGTGTCTGACCTCCTGACCCCTGGTGCAACAGGCAGGACACGTATGGACAAACAATTCAAGGTACAGCACACTTCCTTTTTTCCACCAACTTGTAATAAATCATTGGTCATGTTCCTAACACGTGAGTGTGCACATTGAATGTAACCAAATATTTTTATTGTCTTTCAGTTAATTAGTCAGCGTCAGGCAAAGCACGCAGACTACAGCACTGCCCTGAAAGATGGCAATGCTGAGAGAAACAGAGCCAGAGCTCTGATGCCTGGTAAGCAGATCTGGATTACTAACTGTGCAAAGCAGGCAACTCCCAGCAATGTGTTGCAGTTAATTTGTGGTAATTTCATTAAGTGTAACTTTTTTGAATGTATTAATAAGCACCAACACAAGCATAGTATTAGATGACATGACGAGGACCTTAAGGCAGGCCCTGCTTTGTTTTTAACCTTTACCTTATTACAGCTGATTTTGAGTTAACATTTTACACAGTCCCAAATTCAGTTGATTTTAGTTAATAAAATTGGAGTCAAGTAATATTTTCATTTTCAGTTTTCTCTTATTCATATTGGTTTGAAGCTTAATATTCATTGATGAGTAATACTCATTGATATTATTCACTGCAGTAACCTGTATTGTTGTTGGGTCTAGAATGAACTCTGTAAAGAGATGAACTAACAGAATCTAACAGGCAAGGGACAAGATTGGCAATGCAGCACCAGATGCTTTTTGCTGTCTGCATGTTGTCTGCTTTTAGTCCGAGCAGTATTGCCCAATCTCATGTACATGGGCTTCTTTTCCATGATTTGGCTTTTATTTGATATTTTATTTATCTGCATTAAAAACAACTGGCTGACGGAAGAGCAAGTCTTAGCTCAGATATATATCTGGCTATACCAGAAGCCCTAAAATATTGGTCGTTTTCACCAGAAGCTACATCAACAGACTTGGGTTGCTACTTGCTATAGTACCCTATAGTACTGTGGTAATTTCATAGACTGTATATGAAAGATGGACATAGCCAGTATGATGTCACCCATTGCCACAATTTAAAGAATTAACATTATCCTATGTTCTTAAACTACTGAGAATGAGTGAATGAGCCTAGAATCAAGTCCGGAAATTTGTTTGCTGAGGTCATAGATAACAGGAGCTGACGGCTGTTTTTCAGCCAAACTTTGCTTTTGCAGCCAGAGGAGGCGCCACCTGGTGGTCATCAGAAAGAATGCAAATCTAAGGAACTTTTGTATTACCTTCATTTTTCTTTTTCATTTTTTTCATTTTCTGATGCAGGGAAGGCTTTAGCAGCCTCATCATTTCTTCCACAACCTGTTCAATAATCACACATGAACACACCTTTCAATTCATAATTAACTAAAATGCAGGACTATAGTTTGATGTCTTATTTTTGGGGCTTTTTATCTCTAACTTATGTCTTCATGTCTCTGTGTAGTGGAGAGATCAAGAGTCTCTCTGACTGCTTCAGAATCAAACTCCACAGGCTACATCAATGCATCCTACGTGATGGTAAGACCACAGGAAATTTTATATTATTATTTAAAGGGGGATTTTTCCAGTCTTGAACACCTCAGCAAAACATTAGTTGGTGGTGTGATGCTGCTCGTACTTTCACAGGGACATCACCACACTAAGGAGTTCATAGTGAGCCAGACTCCTCTGAGCAGCACAGTGGCAGATTTCTGGAGAATGATCTGGGAACACAATGGACAGATTGTAGTCCGTCTGCCAGACTCACACAGTCAGGTATAAAACATGCACATACTCTGTGTAGAACTTATAGATGTCAGTATATAACCACTCACACTTAAACATGTTTCCTGTTTATCTCAGAGAGAAGAAGAGTGTGGTGTGTACTGGCCCAGTAAAGACCAGCCATTGAGCATTGATGGTTTCACTGTGTCATACTCCAGGGAGGAACACATATGTCTGTCTAATGATGAGAGACTTTTGGTGCAGGACTTTACAGTCCAGTCTCCACAGGTAACACGCAATATAAGAGAATATTTTACATAAATCAAAATGTTTTAATACAGTCAGTACAGTCTGACATTTTAATCTGTTTTTTCATCTAGAACAATTACGTGTTGGAAGTGCGTCAGTACAGCACCACCTGCTGGCCCAACCCAGACAGTCCAATCAGAAACAGCTTTGATCTCGTCAACACAGTCAGAGAGCAGAGCAGACACACACAGGGACCAGTGATCGTACATGATCCGTAAGCATGATTCGGATTCCTTTTAAGGTCATAATGTTGTTCTTCAAATCTGCTTTAAATCTGTTTAATGTTATTAATGGTTTTGTGTGGATGTGTAGTTTGGGAGGTGCTACATCAGGGCTGTTTTGTGCCCTCACCACCCTGTCCAATCAGCTAGAGGAGGAGGGATCAGTAGATGTCTACCAGGTGGCACGGATGACCAACCTCATGAGGCCTGGGGTATTTAATGATATAGTAAGTACTGGAATCTTTACTCTTAATGATCTAAATTCTCAGTATACCAGCATAATTTAGAAAGAGAAATTCCATTCAATTCAATTTTATTTATATAGCACCAAATCACAACAACAGCCACCTCAAGGCGCTTTATATTGTAAGTTAAAGACCCTAAAATAATACAGAGAAAACCCCAACAATCAGACGATCCTCTATGAGCAAGCACTTGGCAACAGTGGGAAAGAAAAACTCCCTTTTAACAGGAAGAAACCTCCGGTAGAACCAGGATCAGGGAGGGGCAGCCATCTGACCGGTTGGGGGTGAGGGGAGGAAGACAGGACAAAAGACACACTGTGGAGGAGAGCCAGAGATGAATAATAAGTGGTGGTGTATAAACACATTGAGAGTGAAAAGAGGTGAGAGAAGGAGAAACGATCAGTGCATCATGGGAAGCCCCCAGCAGCCTAAGCCTATTGCAGCATAACTAAGAGAAGATTCAGGGTCACCTGATCCAGCCCTAATTATAAGCTTTATCAAAAAGGAAAGTTTTAAGCC
>VUQS01035313.1:0-13363 GCA_015108495.1 Heterochromis multidens | reverse complement strand
TTCAAGTGTTTCCTTATTGTGCATCTTGAAACAGTCACACCACTATTTTTCAGAGAGTCCTGTATGTCAGCTGAAGTTATTTGTGGGTTTATCTTTGCATCCTGAACAATTTTTCTGGCAGTTGAAATTTTTGTTGGCCCACCTGACCGTGGCTTGGTTTCAACAGAATCCCTCATTTTCCACTTCTTAATTAGAGTTTGAACACTGCTGATTGGCATTCTCAATTCCCTGGATATCTTTTTATATCCTTTTCCTGTTTTATAAAGTTCAACTATCTTCTCCAGCAAATCCTTTGATAATTCTTTTGCTTTCCCCATGGCTCAGAATCCAACGTGCAGCACTGAATGAAACATGCAGCGGTCTGTCTGGATCCCAGAAACTCACTGACTTTTTATACACACACACTAATTACAAGCAAACAGATCACAGGTGATTATGGTTACCTTTAGTAGTCATTTAAAGATGTGTGTGTCAACCTGTGTGTATGTTATCATGCCAAAACTTCCAGTGTATGTAAACCTGTTAGTTTCTGTTGTCATTATGTTTTAAAAAGGGCAAACACAACTGTTTGATAATAAATGGCTTCACCCAACCACTAACCATGAGTGAAAGAAACGTTTTTTTTATTATCATTCATATTCTCTGAAAAATGGCCAAAAATCACACATTTTGCCAGGGTATGTAAACTTATGAGCACAACTGTATATTTGCATTCACAAATTACTACTAGTGGCCTCTATTTTTCTGTATTAATGCAATTTCTGTTTGCTGTGGTGGTTTTTTTTTTTTAGACCTCTGACTCACTGAAGCATTCGACACCTGCAATTATAATCCAAATAATTTGACTCTGTGGAGCACATATAAATGTACTGATTGCCATGCCACTTTAAAGGTGATAAAGGCTACTAATTAGCATCCGGTAAATTATGGCCCACCCAGGTAGCAGTGTTTGTAATGTAATTTCAACACTTCAAAGTTAAAGTACCTTTTCATGAAGTGCTCACCTTATTTTTTTCTACTCCCAGCGAGTTACAGCATTACTTTACACACTCCACAGGGTTTTATTAAAGTAAAACTTTCACAAAAGGCATTTTTCACAAACAAATGCCGTTCATGGTTCTCTATAATTCACAGAAAGTCAATTTTAAGTCTTTCATTACGATAGTAGGAATGCAATTTAAGATTGATTTTCAAAAATGAACCCAAACAAAAGCTAAAGAAATCCAGCCTTGAAATAACACAGCCGCAGTTTCAATTTGAAGGCACAATACATGTCCAAGTGCCTGAAAAAGTTAAAATGAAGGCAAAAATATATCTTACATAACATACCTTACATACCTCAGCACTGAATTAAACACATCCATCCCTTGGCTCAATAATGAATGATGCACAAAATAAATAAATAAATAAAAACAGAGCACCAAATGTTTTTCACTCAGCGTAAACATCTAGAGGCAATTCAATCATGTCCTCTCAGCATAAATGTTCAAACTTTTTCAGTTTAATTGAAAAAGTTGTTAAAACAGTAATCATCAAAATTTGAAGCTGCTCATTATTTGTGATGTAAAATCTGTTTGCCCAAAGGCGAAACTTGTTCATTTACTCAGAGGCAGAGCGGCACAGAGGAACAGACCTCAGCCCTGAGCTCTGTGAAGGGAGACCTCCGCACCAGCACTGCAGGTGACAGTGGCTACACCCTCAGGCACCGGATCCTTTTTAAAATGCTATACAGTGTTGCCGGTGCTGAATGAGTTCTTCTTTAGAG
This sequence comes from Heterochromis multidens, assembly GCA_015108495.1. NCBI lineage: Eukaryota > Metazoa > Chordata > Actinopteri > Cichliformes > Cichlidae > Heterochromis > Heterochromis multidens. The sequence goes on along the minus strand of VUQS01035313.1, from coordinate 11,598 downwards.
ACACCTTCATACAACTCAAATGCCAATGGTGATGCCTCAGTACACTCGGTGGCAGGCGGCTACACCTCTTATTCAAACTCTGATGAACTGCCAGAGTGAGCGCTGAGCTGTAACATAGAGGAAGGTCTCCCTTTTCTCTTTTTCGCCCTGGCATTTGGCCCTGAGACTGTGATCAACATCCTTATCAAAAAAAAGTTATCCTTCAACAGGGAAACTGCTTTAAAAGTCAGACTTCATCTGCAGATAGTAAGAGAATGGTGCAGTGGTGTATGCTGCAGTTTCCACCTAATGTTTTACTTGATTTCAGTGAGGTAGAAAAACAGCAGTTGATATTTTGTTCTGGATTATAGTCCTGCCTTGCCAAGACTACTGCAAGTCTTTTGCAAGGTGTAATATGTAGCAATTTTTTAAACGCAATATTCAAACTTGGCCTCTTCCTCCCATCACAGTGTGAGGGGGGTAATTGGCTGGGGGCTGCATGCTTTTTGCCAAAAAGTTGCAGCCCTAAAACTTCCCGAACACAGCAAAAATAAAATAAAATAAAACACTGTCAAACACTACCAGTGGGCTATAAGTCATGACTCTCATTGGGATTCGTTTTTTGTGTTTCTATATCCAATCACCAGCCACTTTATCAGGTATTCCTTGCTAGAAGCCGGTTGGCTCCGCTTTTACCTTAAAAACTGTTTCAGTACTTCATGACAGATCCAACAAGGTGCTGGAAACATTCCTCAGAGATTTTGTGCCATATTGTTATGATAGCATCACACAGCTGCTGCAGATTTGTTGGTGCGCATCCATCAATCCTCTATTGGATTGAGGTCTGGTGACTGTGGAGGCCATTTGAGTGCAGTGAACTCACTGTCATGTTCAAAAAACCAGTTTGAGATGATTGGAGCTTTGTGACATGGCACATTATTCTGCTGGAAGCAGCCATCAGAAGATGGGTACACTGTGGTTATTAAGGGATGGACATGGTCAGCAACAATACTCAGGTAGGCTGTGGCATTTAAATCATGCTCAGTTGGGGCTCTGAGGGGCCCAAAGTGTGCCAAGAAAATATCCCCTACATGATTACACCACCACCAGCAGCCTGAACTGTTGATACAAAGTAGGATGGATCCATGCCTTCATGTTGTTTACACCAAATTCTCAGATCAGCAGTTTCCGAAACACTCAGACCAGCCCATCTGGTGCCTACAACCATGCCACATTCAAAGTCCCTTAAATCACCTTTCTTCTTCATTCTGATGCTTGGTTTGAATTTCAGCAGGTTGTCTTCATCATGTCTACATGCCTAAATGCACTGAGTGGCTGCCATGTGATTGGCTGATTAGATATCTGTGTTAAAGAAGAGTTCAAATGGTGTACCTAATAAAGTGGCCTAAAGTGTAAAATCCTGCATGTTATAACTTTGATGTTATGAGACCATCAAGTTTCTTCAAGTTATTTAATAGAGTGTCTTTTAGAGTTAGTCAGCCATCAAATGCTGCGTCAGCTCATTTTTGTCACAGAGTGAAAACTAATTTAAAATGCCATACTGCTAAGAGAGACCAAATCGGTTTAAGCAGCAAAGAATTACAGCTGTTATTGTGAATATTATGATGAGAAGCTTCAGCAGACAATCATTTTAAGGGCCTAACACAAGGCTGAGGATAAAGGAATTTGCATTATGCCTCGATGCAGTTAGTTCATCTTTTATGAGAGAAGCAGCTTCAAGAATCTATTATAGGCTTTTTACTGTTGGTTGGATGTAGCAATCCTCAAACCATCACAGAGGTAAACAAGTTTAGGCATGGCTTGGCATGTCTGCACCCCCCTCTATGCAAAAACCTTTTTAGTATTTTGGGGAATCTTTCCAAGCAGGAGAAGTTAGAGAACCTTCTTTTTCATATTGTATTTTAGCTTTACAGCACAATAACACAAGGGGAACACTCAAATACCTTTTTTGTAATTATTTATTATTAATAAGGTTTTCTAAAATGTAATCATAGGCAACCACAATTGTATAAAAGTGCTTAGCATTTTGCATTTATGGTAAGATGTGTGACACCACAATGCAGCCTTAAATTCACGTAAAAACATGCAGGAATCTGCACACAGTTTTCTGCACGTCAGTGTTCAGACAGACCAGTGAGAAGAATACAGCTCATTTTTACATTGGCCGTCTGTAGGGATCTAAAAGCTCATATTTCCCCCTCAGTTAACTGTCAGTTTCTCCACAGGGATGTCTAAAAGCCACTCACATGTCTCGATGTATTCCTCCTGATAGAGCTGAGCTTTTAGAGTAAAAGGTACATAAGCCTGAGGGATGTTGACCTTTGTGCCTATGGAAATTTTTAAGTGTAACTCTGAGTGCATCATTGTATGCGTGTGTGCGTGCCGCATCGATGTGTTTGTGTGGAGGTGAAAGCATTGATCTCTGTTATCGGTGCAAATCGGATTAATCACCAAAGCCAGTAAACCACCATCTAACAAGGTGGAGTGATGAAAACACACCTACATAAAGACGCGCATGTATGCACCCACATACGCCTACACCCTCACATCTGCTGGTTACTGAAATCTCTCCGATAGGAAAACTTGAGCATGTCAGAGATATACTATATAAAGGTCAACACTGAAAAGTGGCACAGTACACTGCATAGGCTTATACAGACACACACACACAAGCACCTACACGTTGCAAGTGGACAGGAACTAAGTGTGAGAGACCCAGAAAGAAAGGGACACGCCCCTCTATTTTAGTTCAATCCCCTGGGGAAATCACATACTGACACCTCTTCTCCTGCTGTTCTTTCACCCACTTCCTCAGTTCTTTTATTTTTTTCTCTGCCTTTTATTCTCCCCTCTATTCAAGTCTCCATTCAGTAATGGTCTATTACCACAATGGAAGGCCCACAAATTGAATGGGACAGAATGAGAATAGGACCAAAACACACAAACAGCCACAAAAAAAACACACCGTGTCACATTAGGAGGGAAATGAAGAGTGAAGAGAAAAGTGCACCTTTTTCACTGTCTGTCTATCTATCTATCTATCTATCTATCTATCTATCTATCTATCAGTACCTATTACTCATACTGCCTCGCTTCTGCCTCTGCACTCACATCCTTATCTAACTTGGCCTCGCTGGCGTTAAGCTACTGCAGTGATGCCAGATGAACAGAAAACCATCTACTCTTTTTTTTTTGTAAAAGGAGCGTGGGCAGGCCACCCACCTTAAGTTTTGGATTTTATGCTGTGGCTCATAAAGTAGCGAAGAATTGTTGTGTAAAAAAAGGTTGTTTTTATGAGGCATAGGCATGAGTGGGATGAAGCAAGAAACACAGAAAAGGTGAGACATATGTTTATATATGCATGCTATTTGTTGCTTGGTAAGCTAAATTTACATGATCTAATATTATAGGACGTCCTTACCATCCTCAAAATAGAATAAAAAAAAAAATGTAGTGGCTTGTTTTGGCTACAAAATCCCATAAAGCCTAAGTGCCTTTGGTCCTGAGATGAAAGAAAAGTAATGTATTGTTATGCAGCACTTCATCTCACACTTACTGCGTCCAAATAATGATTCATAATTCTCCAAAATTTATGTTATTTATTTAACCTTTATTTAACCAGGAAAACATGAGTCTTGAGATTAAAAATCTCTTTTACAAGAGTTTCCTGGCCAAGAAAGACAGCAGTACAATCAGCAGAGTTGCATAAACTTGAGTTAAGTACACTAAAATACAGGCGATAAAAAGTAAAAGTACAAAAACAACCAAAATTTATGAACTTCAGTGCCAGTAAACCCTGAAACATCAAAATAGAAATCATTGTCTTATGCCGGAAACAAGGGTAATAATATTCAAGCAAAACATTTGCAGCCTGAAGTAACTGCATCCAAATAATTTAAAATCACCTGAAATTCATTTAGTGAATTGATGTTGAAATGTTAATTGGATTCTCCCCGCAGACAACCCTGATGATGAGGCAAATTATCACCAACTCATTTGCATGTATCGTCCACCTTTTAACTTTTCCTAACTAATATTTCTTCTGATGTGCAATGAAAATTTTGGCTACAGCTCATTACCAAACACTGGACTGACCGAACACTTGGCTTTATTATAGCTTTATTCTGTATCTAGTTACATGATTGATTATATTATCAGAAATCTAAAGAAATCGTATTTTTATAATCTGAAATTTTACTGTAACCTTAAGCAATGCATAGTTGATTTTTTTTTATCAGTAAAGTACCAAATGAGAGCTCAGGGCCAGATCAGAACCATCTCTTAGATATGGTTAAGGCTGTTAAAAACCTGGCATGATGCACTGAGCATTTTTCCTCCACTCCCCACTTTTTTACCCAGCTTGCATTTATACTGTGCGCACTATATCTAATTAACTGTTTTCTGTCTTCACCCATAGTTTGTGTTTTGTCCTGTGTGTTGCTGGTTGTCTCTCTATGCTTTTTCTTTTTTTTTTCTCTTTCTGTTAAAAGTCTCTTCCTATCAAAATGGAGTTCTTTTTTTCCACCATCACCCTCTGCTTCCTCATTGGGGATCATCAGATCACTGGGATTCCCTCTTAAATATTGTATGATCTTTACCTTACAATGCAAAGCACCTTGGATTGATGTGAGATGACTGTTTTATCATTTATTTCAACTGAATTGAATTAAACTCTGACTAACATCGTCTTGCACCTTGAAAGGCTACAAAGGCGTATCTGTTGCTGTACTTGTTTAAAGAGTTTCTGGGTAGAGCATCACTTTAAGAAACAGTTGCAGAACAACTTTTCTATATCCTTTCTGCCTACATGAGGTGAATTATGACTCACTGCTTGTTTCTTTCTTCTGTTTTGCTCGAAGTGGTGAATGCGCCTGGAGGCAGACAAAGCCACCTCACAATTTCACTTTTCTTGTTGTACTGTGGCAAGGCCACAGACGAATTAGCTTCAGAGAGGGGTCAGTTACTGTAAAGTGTGTTTTGCAAAAGAAGAATAGATCATTTCTCCTTAGCAGCCATACAATTTAAACTGACATCTTACTGGGTGAATATACCATTTCTTTACACAGGAGAGCTAGAGAGCTTTAAGAAGCAGCAAGTCACGTCATGTACCAAAATCAGAGGAAGTGAGAAACACTGTGGATTACATGCTTCTCTCTTGATCACTCTCTAATGAATCCACGCATATGCTTAAGAGTAATGTCCATGGAGCCCTGGGGAGCAATTCTGTGTGCTGAATAAATCACAGTTTCTGCTCCGGTCTTTTTTGTTCTCATCAGGGTAGAGGTGAGAAATAATTAAGACCCAATTTTTACTTTCACGTCATATTTGCAATTTTTTTTAATTGGTGTGGACAGGTTTGCTGTAAAAGCTTTTTGAAAATGTATTTATTCCTAATTAATTTAATACTTTGCTAAACTAATTCATGTTTATATGTATGAGTGGTTCAATTACAAAACTGTTGTTCAAAGCCAGACAAACCCACAGTTTCTAAAGAGCAAACTGTGGCTAGTAATGAATGTAATTCACTGGTTGTGTTTAAGGGTTAAAAACCAGCAATTGCATAGTAGAGAATATGGGTTCCAAACTAGAGAGACAATGAGAAGAAATGACATTTCCACTGCAGAAAAAATATGACATCTTCTATTTAAAGTTAAGTGCCCAGCATGAATAATGTTTATAATTTTTTTTTTTTTAATATTTATATATAATACAACTTACTTGGTTGAGCTGGCGATCCATGTACCGAAGGTGCTGCAGGGGCCTGGGTTTGAGTCCAAGACCATTTCTTGTGAGACAGTCCCCCCCAACTCTCTGCCTACCTTCCTTTCTACTTTGTATACTGTCCTATTAAATAAAGGCCAAAAATGCCCAGCAAATAAATAACAAAAAAAGATTTGACACAAGGATATCTTTCTGTTATCTGAAGTCACTTAGCCTAGCATCGGAAATCAGAATAAACAGTCACACGAAGCTGGTTATCAAACTCACTAAGTTAGCCCAGGGTTTCCCCTGCACATGAAAGGCGTGGTGTTGGAAGCATCTGACTAATCACAATTATGGAAGTGTACTGGCAGCAGAGTGACTGATTTTACAAAAGAAGATAGAACAATAATATTAGAACAATATAAAGAGGTTAAACACACAGTACAGACCGAAACCAACTGTGCGCTGTATGAATGCATGAGTACTTTAAGTGCTGGACAAGATCTGCTATGTTAATAAGGTTTAGCCAATTTCAAGCCTGGAAGGAAAGCAGGCAAAAATACCAACTGTGTAAGTTAACAGACTTATCAATATCACAGCTCTGTCATTAAGACACGAGAGAATCTGATGGATTATAATCGAGTATGTAATTAAATTAATGTTTAAAGACAGTTTTAATTTTTATTCTTTCAGCTGCAGGCTCAGCTGTGTTTTAACACTCTCACAGTAAAGAAGAAATATATAAACCAAATTCAGACGTAGGCTTATTCTGTGCAAATGTGTAAATTTAATATAAGGTCCACAGGATCACATATTGATGCTTATAGCTTCATTGTGTTTCACTGATGCTCATCAGGAAAACACAATGACCTTAGAGACTATTGAAAAACTTTAGGCCCACCTGCTCTCCCTGCACAGAGGCCCAAAGGATCTTCCAACCTAACCTGCTCCAGAGCAGGTTTCCAGCATAAGTTACCATGACAATATACCCCGGTAAGAAGTGAACTACCTTAATAGTACAGAAAACCGAGGGATAACCCTGAAGTTACCAGGATATGATGAAATCCTGCTTCATAGTACAGGCCTCAGTTTGGGGTTCAGGGTCATCCCCTAAAACACTTCAATATGGGGACAGTAAGATCTGAGGAACAACCCTGCAATTAAAGGATGAACCGCTTTATCTTACCTCTAACTTTATTAGAGGAGAAAGTGTGGTAAAACAACCAATATGCAAGAACATGATTAATAAAAACCATCCACAGCAACAATTTGTGCGGCCTCTTAGTGTTTGGCTACAGCCATTGTAAGCTCTCGTGCCCTCTTGCTTTGTTTTTTGTTATATTAACTTTGCCAGCTGACAAAAAATGTGTCGTGATTATCACCTTTCTGTCTGAATGAAAGGAGAGGGCTTGAATGCCTACTCGTTTTCTTTGGAGTTTTGCAACTCAGCAGGGTGCCTGGACACCAAATATACAACCATACAGCATATTTACCTGCAGATATGTGAGAGTAGTGGACTGTGGGTATGTGCACACAAACACTCTCACACACACATGCAAGCAGACGGAGAAAGAGCTTGTTCAATGCCCCACAGGGATCCACTTGAGATAAAATTCAGCAGCTCTGAATAATACAGTCCATTTATCAAAGAAAAAATGCTAACCCTGACATGCACACACACACACGCCTATATACAGCACTCTCAGAGGGTTGTTGTGAGTGAAGGTGCCCTTGTGTCCGCGGTCATTTATCAGAATGTGTAATTCAAAGTGCCATGGCAGGCGAAGCCCGATGGTCTGAACTTGTTTAAATTTCTTCTCATTGCTTTGAACTTTACAGCATGTAATGCAACACTGTTGTGCCCCTGTAATGTAAAACACTCTTTCCCCTTTGTCTGGATTTGCATCAGTCAGCCACAGAAAGCCCTGCCACAGGAAAAATGCTACCACAGCAGGATAAGAAGGCAAATAAGCAAAAGAACTATATTTTATCTTAATATGGTGTTGTGATATTTGTAGTTCCTGGACAGAGACCACTATTCATTTAAATATGTAAAAAAAAAAGAAACAATCACTTCTATTAAATCAGAGTGTTACGCTCAACTATATAGCTAAAAGAAAATTAGGGAACACCCGATCATCACTGGCACTTAGGAAGCATGAACCATTGTGAGCCCATTTCACCTGCTTTGGTGCGAATGAAAGTGGCAACAGGTGCACTGGAAAGACAACAATAACACAACTCCCAAAAAGTTGTTAAGTTTTGCAGGTGGTGTCCACAGACCGTTTTGCTATTGTCCTTGTCACTGCTGGTAGCATGAGACCGTACCTGCAGCCCATACAAGCTGCACAGGTAGTCCAGCTCCTACAGGATGGCACATCCATATGTGCCATCGCAAGGAGGTTTGCTGTGTCTCCCAGCACAGTCTCAAGAGTGTGGAGGAAATACCCGGGGAACGGCTGTTACACGTGGAGAGCTGGACAGGGCAGTTGAAGGGCATCAACCTAGCCCTACAAAATGGGTTACTCATGTGCATGTTTCTGACCAAACTGTCAGAAACAGATTCCATGAGGGTGGCACAAGGGCCTGAGGTCCTTTAGTGGGACCTGCACTCACAGACCAACACCATGTAGCTCAACTGGCATTTTCCTGAGAACACCAGAACTGACAGGTCCGCCACTGGCGCCCTGTTCTCTTCACAGATGAGAGCAGATTCACACTGAGCACATGAGACAGTCATGAAAGAGTCTGGAGACACCGTGGCGAACATGATGGTGCCTGCAACATCATCCAGCTGTTTTGGCAGTGGGTCATTGATGGACTGGGGGGGCATATCTTTGGAGGGTCACACAGAGCTCCACGTGTTAGTCAGTTGTACCCTGATTACAAATTAAAAAGACTGCCGCACAATGACAATAAAGAATCTATCTACTGTTATCAGGATTAAATCCTCAGACCTGTTGTCACACCTTATGCTAGTGCTGTGTCCAGGATGTGTAGGCAATTTCTGAATGACAAAGGCATTGACTGGCCCTGATTTGCCCCAGACCTGAATCGGTTACTGATACCCTGATCCAGGTCTGGGAGGAGATCCCAGATCAGTACACCATCCACCGTCTCATCAGGAGCATTACCAGATGTTGTCAGGAGTGCATACAGGTACGTGGGGGCCATAAACACTACTGAGCCACATAGATCAAGCTTTGATTTCAGTTTTTTGGTGTGATTTTGAATCCAGCTCTCAAAGGGTTGATGATTTTGGTTTCAACTGACTACATTATTTTATTCTAGATGAGACACACAATGTATATCAGTAAAGATTTTAAACTTGAATATTTCATTCACATTACATTTCATCACCAGTGCAAATTCTTACAACCAAATTCTTCCTCTTTGCTTCTGCATCAGGTATAGGCAAGGAGGAATGTTTTAAGCTTACCACAATAAAATCTAAGAAAGACATGACTAATACAGAATGATGGCATGTGAACTTCAAACTGACACTTGCACAAAAACAATAAAAAGAAACGGGGATCAACAATGTGGTCTACTTTTCTTTTAGGCTATAGAGTATAATGCTCACTATAAAGTTTAATCTGTGCCAAACTGTTAAAACAAACTGAAACTGTCCTTGATTAAAACAATAAAGCAGAACAACCCAGGTTTCGCAAATTAATATCTGATGAGTTTGATTTATTTAAACAAATTATTGGTGCTTCATGTTTAGTGCGTTTCATACAGGTTCAGTGATTCTGCTACAAAGAAGAGGGTTTCCTTGTGATGATGCACAGGTTGGTGGTATTCTAGCTGCTTTATGCACAACACAATCAAATGGACAACCAACTGAGCGGCCCCAAGCGACACTGTACAGACGTCCGTAAGAGTAAAGTTCACTGAACAGTTTCTTTCTCACCTGAGAGCGCAGCATATACAGAATTCTAATACTTAAAGCAAACTATAATTCTCTGGCCCAATACTGTACTTTTCCAAATCATTTATAGAAAATGAAACAAAGTCCACAGGCAATCACACAACAAACTCACCGAGCACTGCTGTCTATATCAGTTAATGAGCCACCAAGCTTGCCTGCTGCCTTCACCGAATGGGCAATCGATTCAAGCTGTCAGCTCACTGCACATTCTCCGCCACTGCAGCCACTGCTCATGCATGACACACCTACCTGTTATTATCAAGTCCCCCGAGGTTTGGAATCGAAATACTGTGTTGGGAATTGGAGAACCTTATGAATCCTTCTCCCCATAGTTTCAGTCGTGCCACAATCGATCAATGCAATAAAACCGAGAGCATCAGCTCATACATGGTGGATATTAACTGTAAGACTGAGAGTATGTGGAGCTCAACAATATTATGCATAAGACACACTAAGCAAGGAAGTCAACCTCCAGATGTAATTTGAGCTCCATGTGTTTTTGCTGCATGTAACTGTCCTTGCCATCATGTAAAATAATGTGGTCTGTGACACAGCTTTAGATATGTTTGGAGTTGCAGCACGTTTAATGTATGATTCCAGACTTTGCATTTAAAGTATTTACATATGACTGAGGTATAATTTAGAGCATGCAGGGAATGAGGCATGCACTCTGTGCTCTGCAATCATCTATATGAAGAGCACTTTAAAATATTCTCACTACAATGTGCGTGAGTCACTTGAGTCTTCACAGAGAACGCTGCTCCTGCAGGTTTTAAGGGTCGTGTAATTCAGCGGTTACCTGCTGGTGCGAAATGAGTGACAATCCATTTTCCGTGTACTGGCACACCTACACCACTTCGCATACAGTTCAGCGACACAAACAGGTCACTAGTCTTCTGCAGCCATTTGAGATGATTTGTTTCAATTGCCTGATCAACAACAATGGGACCAGCGGTGTGTGTATTTGGCTGAATGTGCTGAATATAAAGCTCCAGGTTTGCTGCTTACAGCCGCATGTCGCACCGGTGGTATATTATCGAGGGTAGAATCAAAGCAGACAAGAAGAAATACACTCTGGAGGTTTCACACAAGGCTGAAAAGGCCACATCGTGGTTTAAGGGCAACAGCACTGCTTCCTCATGTCTCCTTTCAAAAGGAACATGTTTGATATTAGTGGGATATTAGCGGCTTATTGCGTCAGACTCTGGCTACTGTGGATGGATTTCTCAGTGATTCCTTCTACTGGCTCCAAAAGAGTATTTAAGTTTAAACAAATTCCTTTTTGGAGTATAGGCCAAGTATAAAATAAAGAGAAAAGACACTGTTTACAGTGAACACCTGTAGCTGCCCGCAATTACTAGATGAGACTGTATGAACAGGTAAAAAGGTAAGCATGGACAGTCTATTTCAAGAGCGAGGATTAAAGTATTTCACCTTATGTGAGCAACAAGTAAAATGGTTGCTTGAACCTTCGTTGTCAGATCAGATTAACACTTTTATCACAAGGACAGGCATGCTCATGTGGGCAAGCAGATACATGCTCAGTGCAACTAATGCAATAGTCATGTTTTAATTCCCATAAGAAAGCTTTCTCTTCCAGCAGTGAGGTCAGAGCACAGAGTCTAACCTTCGGTCCCCAAACTGACAATTATAACACTATACAACGCAAACCCCCAGTGGGCTAAACCTACTCCATTCAGCAGAACCACTTTCATGTCATTAAGGTCAAGCTATCAGGGGAGCTAGTGTATGGAGTTCTGGGACACACACTCAAATCCCCACACGCACACACACAGAAATAATTACGGGTCTTTTTGCTTAAATTCAAATGGGCTTTTTCCACCTTAACATTCAGTGCAGAATTTTCCTTCGCTTTTAACTCGCACCCATTATCTTAGGCCAAATGCAAAGAAAATGTGGAAACATCTGTCCAGAGAAATGACAAAATGACAAGGATGGCAGAT
>VUQS01035312.1:0-10419 GCA_015108495.1 Heterochromis multidens | reverse complement strand
CCATTCCTAATCTACTTCTGCAGTGACATTTAAAATTGACTAACTCACAAGTGCTTGGGCAGTATCCCCACTGTTCACGTTCAAATTTTGTTCCAACTGCACACCATTGTCGCTTTGTTGAGGAGTCATACGTAGTGCAATCTCCATACCACCGGTCTTTGTACAGGAAGGGAAACATGCAGATCTTTCCGAATGCATTTCCCTCAATGGTAAAAAACTCTAGAGGTGAAAAAAAAAGGATTCAGGTTGAGTCAAGTTAAATTAAAACTTGAAATAAGTCAATATCTTATTAAAACCTTTTAGGGAAAGTTATTTGTTTATTAATCTTCTTCTTACTACTAATGAGTTACTCTGGAGATACACAACCAGAAGCTTTTAGACCTTAATGAATTAAGCTAGTATAAATCAAGAGAAGCATGACTCCACGTTGGCTATCAGCAGTAGCCAGGAAATATTTGATATGAGCCTGTCTTTTGTTAGCCCAAGGTTTCCTGTGGGTACACACACACACAAAACCATATGTTTTATACTGTACCTCTATATGTTCTTGTACAAGCACCACTTGATGTCCCTGTAATTGTGAAGTGGTTATTTGCCCCAGTTGTTCTGGAGAGAGCAATTGTTTCATCAGCTTTCATCTCAATGAAGAACTCTTGATCTTTGAGGGCGAGCAGTGTTCCATTCCTGCATTCCCACTTTTGGAGGTCACTCTTGTCGTCACAGTCGTAAGAGCTCACTTCACTCCCTGTACTTTTGCCCTGCGCTCCCAGGCATTTTTTAGTTGTGGTAACAAAAAGCCGGTCACCAGTTGTCCAGCGTAGGTCAACGCAGCGGTTAAACTTTTTCAGCAAACAAAAACCAGTGGCTTTGTTAGTGAGTGAAAATGGGGAATCTGCAAAGGGGAAAGTAAAAAAAAAAAAAAAGAAAGAAGAAATAGATGTTACCTTTTAATCAGAGAATCTCAAATAGAAAATGTTAAATAAAAGGTTTGCGCTTATACTATACCATTTGTTGTTGAGCATTGACATGCTGTGATGAAGAGACCAAAGACTGCTAGAGTTATCCTTGGGGTCATCATTCCTCCAATCAGTCTCAGAGCAGCAGACAATGTCCATGCATTGCAAGCATAGGACTTATGTGCCTGAACGTGAAAAGGAGGCAATCTTAAAATCACTGACATGACTCCTTTTCTTTTTTTTCCTTTCATTGAGAAAGTCTCGTGTTTCAGATTGGCACATTTCAACATTTTGCTACTGGTGGGGGGGGGCGCGCAGGAAGGAAGTAGGGGAAACATGCACAAAAACACACACAAACACACACTCCTTCTGTCAAACTCCAGACATGGCAAAAAGCTGTCCCATTCACTTCCCCTCCATAGGAAGAAAAAAATGTGTAAGAGAATTTGCTAAACACGATTCATGAATCAGCATAAGTGATCCAGAGAAACAGTATTCACAAGCTTTGATGCAGCACATATGGATTTATAGTGTTGCCTTTAATGTCTTCCTTATTATTTAGTAGGGGTCAGAATCACAAAGTTCCTCAGGGTACTACACTATCACAATATCTTTCCCACAATAATGATGGCATCAAGACAAAGGGATTCTGCAATATTCTACAAATTGCAAGACAATCTTCTATCACATTCACTGATATATTTGTAACAAGAATATACCTCTAGAATAATATACCTCTGAAGAGGCACAAGCAGGAAATATTTATTTATTTATTTTTGCAGGAAGGATTTTTGCAGTGGTTAGCACAGCAATAGTGGGTGCAGATCCAGTCTGTGGCTTTTCTGTCTAGGGTTTGCATATTCGCTGGAAATCTGCATGGAGTTTCTCCAGATACCAATTAAGGTAACATGCAACATGCCCAAAGACATGTTGCATGTTACCCTGCCTCTCACCCCATGGAGCTGGGGTGACTGATGTTACTGATGCAATAATTATGATAGATGCAAAAGGGGAGAAGATTTCTTTTGAGGTTATTAGAGCAGAGAGATATTGCATTGTTGCTAATCAAGAAAACACTGTGTGCACCCTGAGTGTAGTAACACAATATCCTGCTTTGGGGTGGAGGCATTCAGATGTTTTTTCTCCAGTTCTTCCTTAATATCTATCATTGCATTTTGTATTTTCACTTCCCCTTTGGTTATTCTCCTTTTTTTGGTGGCACATTGTGCTGAAGTATGAACCTTTGTTACCACAAAGATGTTTTTTTATGATGCCTATATGGAGCTTCTACACTAGTAAAGCTCAAGGCTAAGCATAAAGGGAAGATCATACTTTTCTCAACATATTTACAAACTAAACTTACCAAAGAAGAACCAAAAACATGGAAATCTGGTGAGAGAGTATTGCATGCAGTATTGAATCTCTGCATGCACTCCAAAATCAAATTGTGCTGATTTGTGTCAGCTGGTTTCCACTCTTGTTTTAGATATAAAAAACAGCAAATTAAACTTTGGATTAAGAATTCGTTTTTTGTCATTTTGCTTCTGTATATCACCACTGTAGAACACTGTGCAGAGCTTTAAGTGAAGAGCTTTCATTTGAGGGGTTTAAGAAGAACCCTATCACAACATCTAGTGAAATCAAAAACACATGTCTACAACCAAGATAGACACCTTCAAGAATATAAACACAAATGGTTTACAACAAGGTGCAAACCACTGTTTACACTCAAGAACAAAAAGGCCAGATTCGACTTTGTCAAAAAAATATCTAAAATAGCCTGCACAGTTCTGAAAAAATTCTTTGGAGAGATGAAACCAAGATTAGCTTGTACCAGAATGATGGGAAAAGAAAAGTACAGAGAAATAAAGAAACATCTCATGATCCGAAGCATTATCTGTCAAACATGGTGGAGGCAGTGTGCCTGACTGGCGCCTGATTAGCAGCACCTATGAGCATGGACCCTGCTATAGCGGTCAGTTGGTGTCTGCTCCAAGGAAGCCACGTTTGACTGATCTGAGTAGGGCCCGTGCCATAGAGCAACTTCAAGCTGGTGTTCTGCAAAACCAAGTTGCACCATCATTTGGATTGAGCCAAAATACCATCTTCAAATTAAAGGTCAAGTTCCATATAACGGGGGATGTTAGAGACAGGCTGCGATGTGGGCATCCCAAGAAGACGACACCACAAGAAGACCATTTCCACATCCTGTCAGCACTTAAAAACCGTAGACAGTCTTCTACAGATCTGATGTCAAGTCAAGTCAAGCTGGTGTCGGCAACATGTGCACTGGAACCTGAATATGTAGAGGAATGTTATGTTCAGCGATGAGTCCAGATTCTGCTTAAGGCAGTTGGATTGTAGGGTCATGAGGAGGAGGTGCCAGGCTGTTGTGGCTGTGTATGGTTCTTCCACATGCTACAGAGGCCCCTGTTTGTTTAATGAAAGAAAATTTGAAAAGAGAAGATTTGGCAAGTTTTCATGGTCGCAACCCATATACTCAACTCTGCTGCTCAACCCACAAATGCGTTTTCCTTACAAATGTGGCACCATTTAAGGGGAAATAAACAGGCTTTCCAATGGTAGAAGATTTATTGCCAAGAAACATTGTTACAACAAAGAAATAACAAGGCAGCAGTCTCACTTGTTTTGTGATTTATTGGCTTCATTTATCCCACTTCAGTGTATTTCTAAGTTCTTCAACCCAAACATTCACGGCGCTCACTGGTTTGTAGTGTTTGCGGCTTTAAGGATATTCTGTAAGGAATTTGGTTATTACTGTAGTGTACTAAAAGAAATTTCAACTCACATACTGAAAATACAACATGGCATGTCTGATTTTCCTGATGCTTTAATCCCGCAGTTGGAAGGTCAGATCAAACCCAGTAAAGCTTGACTATTATAGCTTTTACTTTACTGGTCATAAGTTTACTTCACAACAAAAGGTGAGAGCTCTTCCACTTTTGTATGTTTATATAAATTTTAATAGTCATAAGACTTATTATTTAATACCAAAAGAAAAAATCTAAACAAATACTTAACCATAAACCATGTTCTCAATTCATCATAAATTTCATACATCTCATTTTGTGGATGTCAGGGTTTATCCAAAGTAATGTTTATCACTGCATCACAATTTGTGTTTGTAACAAAATAAAATTTTGACATGAAATGCTTCTTGTAATCTGGAAAATATAAGTGAGGCATGCATTAAGAGCCATAAAAGCAAATGACCGAAATGCAGTGTAGTTCATTGAGTACACCCTGGACTTTGGTGTTTGATAAAGTTTCACAGTCTCAGCTCAACTGTGGTAATAAAAGCAGTTGTCCAGTAATTCAGGTGCAAACTGTTAATCACGCGGTAAACTGGTTTTGACACTCTGGTGCTCTTTCTTTGGACTCCTTGCTTTGCCTGTGTCATGTCTGTTTAGACATGAAGCAAGTATTTGTTCTGCTGTCAGGTACGTTTCTTCAGAGCTAAATAGCTTCCAATATCTGTATTGTACATGCTGATCAAATAAGGGGTATAAAGATGAGGAAGAACACACTAGAGTTTTGACTCATATAATCTATGACAAGTTGATGACAAGTGCAAGTGCAATGCCTGTTGTAGTAGCTTTAAAGTGTTTATCAATAAAATGTGCCAATAAACTTGTCTTCTTGGTATCTTCTTGTAATGAAACGATTGTTACAGTCATCGTCTCTTCTTGTCTTGATGGGGAGTTTAACTGTACTTCTGGTGAATCTGTTCCTGCTGACCTCATTTGTGAGTTCAAGGAACTGTGGCAATGGCTCTGATGAGGAGTTTTGTGGTATGTGGCTTTTCTACACAATTTAAACTGAAGCATAATTTTATATTTTAGTGTCAGCTATTTAGAATTTAGCACACATTACTTAAGAAGTTGTGCTGTCCTTGAACCATGTGCATGGTGAGTTTAACAAGTGTTGGGTAACTCAAAAAATGACACATGCATCTATAAAGATTTATAACTCTCGCAAAATATTATCGTGTAACACAAAATTAAAATTAAAGCACAGATATACAAATTTAAACTATAATGTGTTCTACTTACATTTGAAGTGATTTTATTTTTTGTTGAACATATGATTGAATGTGTTAATTCATTTTCAAACAATGGTTGTGAGATGCTATGTGAAAGCTTCACATCAGCACTTTTCCTCAGCACTTTTAGCTTGTAGCTTATCTCTATAATGATAAATGCATAAAGTTACATATCATCCTTAAGGCTCATGCGACTTTGAGGATAACACCTGCGGTTGGAAAAATGTCAGTGAAACCTCCTATTCCTGGAGAAGACAGATGGCAAACATTACCTTAATACCTGGACAGGACCATACCACAGGAAGTGCATGGGGTGATTATTATAACTTCCTGTCATATTTGTTGATAATATATTTTAAAGTGGATGCACCTGAGATCAGTTTTTCATTTTATTATGAGATTTAGTCTGTCATAGTAAAATTAACACTGGATATTTTTTCCTGATGGCAACAGGACATGTCATGCATATAGATGGTAATGAAGGAGGAGGTTTCTTTCCAGTGGCTAATTTGGAATATTCTGTTGTCCATGGGGCTGCTTTGGGATGCCAGATCAGGTACTAAAAATTAGTAATTAAGATATGAGTCTCACAGATGAGTCTTTGATTGATAGTACATATCAGTATGCCCCGTGATAGCAGTTATCTGTTTTTATGTGATTTGTCTGTTAATATTTTCCAGGTTTTGGTACCATATTTATGATCATGACTCGTCATCATTCCCATTAACATCAATTCTTGAAGTAAAAATGGTCAGAGACCACACTGAAGCAAATTTACTGGAGATTTCTGGTGAATCAAATGACTGGGAGAATGCCACGGCATTTATTGGTAATCAGCCAGGAGGATACAAGGTTAGTAAAGTATCCTTTAATTTAACTTATAAACAGATAGCAACCTAAAACAGTTTATTAAGGTTACTATCTTTTTAGTACCTCTGCTGCTACATGTATTACATGCCTGTTTACCTCTTTTATTTCATTTAGTGTCACTTTGTCCTTCATGTTATATTGACCTTTATCTGGTCTTTATCTGGTTCCTGTGCTTCTGTAACACCTCTGCATCCGGGGGATCAATAAAGCATTTTATTTGACTTCACTTTATGTTTATCAGTGGTTGAATGTTCTTGGCACATCTGCAGGCACACAATTCACATTTTCAGACTAACATCTTAGCAACCTTGAGTCTGATTACTTATGTCCAAGCAGAACAATGTTGATTACTATGGCATTCAGCATTGTAAAAGTGCTTTTGTAAAATAAATTACACACGATAGTTAGATAGATGGTAACAATCAGACTAGTCTCAAGACAAAAGCAGAGGAAGCACTAATATGAATACAACAAAGAAAAGTGTCTTTTTCATGGAAAAAGACTATATGCAAACCACAGTTCAATACTTGGTTGAGGTCAGCTGGGTAAAGAAAGAGAAGACAAAGGGAAGAGAGGGGTAAAAATGATAACGTTTATTAGTATACATGCAGCTTACAAACCAGATCACATGGTGCATGAAAGTGAATCATAAAACAATAGAATAAAAAACAACAATAGACTAATACAGAGAAAACGGTGGATACCTACTTTTTGAAAAAATCACACTTAACAGTTTTCCAGTAAACATTTCAACATTTCTTGCTTCCGAAAGCACTGGACATCCTTGCTAGACTTTATAGCAAGAGAGAGTTTATGTTCAAAAATTGTTTTCTAGTATCTCCTTATCAACTAGAATAAAGCAAAATAAACAAGACATTCTCAATATAAAAAAATGAGAAGAAAAAAATGCACATCAAGGGGGACACAAACTCGTGATCCCATGCCTTCTAGCCAATTTCTTATATTATCCCTTATCCTTCAATCGACCTCACACTCAGCTACTCTCATCTGTGAGTTTATGACTGACATCGGGGATAGAGAGGTGTTACATTAACCATGCAACAGATGTGTCAGAATTAGTTGTCATTGTTAAAAAAAAATGCCTTTAATTCTTTCATTGCAGTAATCTATGCCTCTCACTTTGTAAGAGATGGTCTGACCAGACCTCTATTCTATGTGGAAAACATAGAATAGAGAGATGGTCTGACCAGACCTCTATTCTATGTGGAAAACATCCGCCTGTTCTGTATTGCGACCTGTTTTGAGTCTGAGATGACATCAGAGTTTCAACCATGTTTGCTGGGCTGTTTTTGGATTCAAGGCAAAGCTGAAGCTGTCATGTGTACAGTAATTACTTACTGTACTTAAAAGCAGAGATGTACAAACACAGTACACAGAGAGTTTTAGGAACCAGGTGTTTATTGTTGCCCTTCCGTGGACAATAATGGGTTGTTTACATAATCAAAATAAAGTGAAAAAAAAAACCTAAACAAAAACAAAACAAATCTGGCCCTAAATGTAAGGAAAATATTTTAATTGTAATTATGTTTCCCAATAAAAGTTTTTTTCCATAGTATTACAGTAAACATCTCTTATAAGGGTGAAAAAAAATCATATTTATTAATACTGACTTTCCAAAACAAACGGAGAGTAAAACTCTTCTCTTCGTACAGCTGCTGTTTTCATTCGGCCCTTCATTTATGGAAAAACTGGATATTATGCTGGATGATATCACCTTTGAAAACTGCAAAGAGGGAGAGATCCCAGCTGGATCAGACAACCTTTCATGTGACTTTGAAAAGGATACCTGTGCATGGTACCATGACTACACGGCCAGTCTCTTGTGGAAAAGGAGTAAAGGTATATATGACGGCCCAACTGGCAATGGTGAGTATCCCATTGAGCACAATTGGTATATAGGTTTGGCTGTCCATTAGCTCATAACAATAGGTAATCTTTCTGGGGTACACAGATTAAAATATCATGGTCAATAAATAATATTAATTCAATCATGAAAGCAGATGTGCAAATGGCAATATTTAAACAATATAGTTAAATTTATGTACACTAAAACCATCCACAGACCTATGGATTATTTCTGACATGTCCTTTAGGTCATGTGATCTTCTGTAGTATTCATAATATAGTGATTATCTTAGATATCTGCTCACATGTAAGATTTATCTATTATCTAATTCAGTACCTATGCAGTAAATTCAGTTGAGTGTACAACTTGATTTTTCCAGCTTACTCATCATTGCAGAGAGTACTTGATGCATTTGCTTTGAAAAAAATGTACTTGATATTAACTCCTTTTTTTTTCTTCTACAGGCTACTACATGCTCATAGAAGCTAAAAGAAACGTAAACATCTCATCAGCAGCCAGACTCATCAGCTTCCCTCAACCTGCGGGTCAAGTCTTATGTGTGACCTTCTGGTACCACATATTTGGCAACAGCATTGGTATGTGCCCCGCTATCCATAGCAGCACTCGCAGGCAAAATTTAATCCAAATGTATAGAAAGAAAATGATCCATATCTTGATCAACTGTAAGAGTTTTTTTTAGCCTTTTGCCTGTAATACATGTGGTCTCCTGATATGTATGAGATCAATTGCTGTTGTCCCATTATCAGGCTCATTGAAGTTTATTGCAAAGCATTCTGGTGAGCCAGAGACAGTTGTGTGGATGAGAATTGGCACCCAAGGAAACAAATGGCATTATGTGGATCTTACCTTCAACAGTGACAAACCAATACAGGTACAGTCATTGACGTTTTTGTGTTTATTTGTCTGTTGTTGGCAAGATCATTTTCAAGGAATGATTTTGGAAAACTATTTTGAGCAACAAAGCATTTATTCCACTTGTTAGAAGATGGCCAAGAATTACCAGCAAATCTTTTATTTCAGTTTTTGTTTACATTTAATATTGGAGGCTATGTAATTGTTCAAGTTTAAATTAATTAGCTTCAGTGTATATTAAAATCTGTGGGTTGGTTTTGTTCACTGCCACAACCATCTTAAAAATCAACATGCTTCATGATCAAGACTCTAATTTTTAACTGTTTTCCAGTTCATTATAGAAGCTGTCATGGGAGGTGAACAAGGGAGCATAGCCATTGATGAGGTAGTGGTGTCCAGCAGTGAAAATGGTTCTTGTCCTCCAGAGAGAGAGTGCACCTTCCAGGGCTCCCTCTGTGGCCTGCTGCCCCACCCATCTGCAAACTTCAGCTGGAACCGGATCACCGGAGTGTCCAAACCAGCTAACTCTTCAGGCCCCACAGTAGATCACACACTGGGGACAGATCAAGGTGTGAAAATGTTTAAGATAGCAAGACTAATATCAAAATCCATGTGCAGTATTTTCACTTGACACGGAGAAAGCCTTTGATAGGCTAGAGTGGGACTATATGTGGACAGTATTAAAACACTTTGGGTTTGGGCAGACATTTGTTGCAATGATCAAGACACTATACCACTCACCCTTTGCAAGTGTCCTAACGGGGGACCTGATTTCTCCCCCGTTTACATTGCAGCGTGGAACAAGACAGGGATGCCCACTTTCCCCTCTCTTGTTCTGCCACTCTCTAGAGCCCTTAGCACAAGCCATTAGACAGTCCACAGCTTCTCCCATAAGAATTGGTGGTCAAGATCATATTATATCTTTGTATGCAGATGACATTATTTTGTTTTTGGACAACTTTGACATATCTATTCATTCAATAATTAGAGAATTTAACCATTTTAGTTCTCTCTCAGGTTACAAAATAAACTGGACAAAATCCGCCTTGATGCCTTTGAACGATAAAGGTGTAAAAGCTTCTTTACCTGGGTGCATTCAGATCAAAAGCATTCTTACTTATCTGGGCATTACAATTTATAATAACACACATAAGATAAACAGGGACAATTTTAATACCATGCTAAATAAGATCAAATCTGACATTCAAAGATGGGAGAATCTAAAAACATCTCTTCAAGGTAGAATTAACACAGTCAAAATGAACATATTGCCATGCATTAATTTCCTTTTCTTTATGTTGCCACTTCCCCCCTCCGACTTACTTTAAAGATATACACTCGGTGGTATCTAAATTTATTTGGAATGGGAAAAGGCCGAGGATATGTTTATCAACACTGTAGTGGCCCAAATTGCTTGGTGGTTTGGGAGTACCAAATTTCGAATTTTACTACAGGTCATTCCAAATCAGGGCGCTCAGCACATGGGTTAACCCAGAGGCTACTACTGCGTGGAAACTGATTGAGTCTGTTAAGGTGGCACCACATAGGCTACAAGATCTCTTGTTTTCCAATATACATACCAAAATGCTCAATAACAAATTCAGGCCTATTATTGCAAATTCTATACAGGTATGGAGGAGGGTAGAATGATAGATAGGCGGCCCATTTAAATTCTGCAAGAATATGCCGCATAACTTTAATTTACTATGTGGCAGCCAACCATTTTCTCAGTCTTCTTGGTCTTCACTTGGAATAAACATACTCGATGATGTATATGATGCTCAGGGCCT
>VUQS01035309.1:8921-19132 GCA_015108495.1 Heterochromis multidens | reverse complement strand
AAAAATTTTAAAAAAAAATAAAAAAAAAAGAAAATAAAAATTATTTAAAAAAAAAAAAAAAAAAAAAAAAAATCCTGTCAAAATTTAAAATTTGATCTCAATTATGTAACTGTGCCACAATATGAAAAACTATGAATTATCTCGATACTTACTAGTCACCCCCTCTGCCAAAATGTCAGACATCTTGCAGCAAGAGGACAGAATTCGTGTGGTCATGTGATCCACAATAAGAACCTAAAAGAAAGACATGAGCTACACAGTGGTTATGAATTCAGTGCGACAAAAATCAGAGGAATTTCTTCTTTTGTATTTACTGTTACCTTCCATTCACCATCCTTTTTCACACTCTTGATTACACCACTGATGATTTCTGTAGATCAAAGATTAATTTGTGATGCAAGAACAACCAATAACTGCTGAAGAAATATATCTAACTATACCTAACTCAGCACCAAAAAAGTCAGGTAAAACAGGTCACAAGTGCAGTCATTTTAGCAACAAGTACAACACAGTGATGCCTTAACAGCGTTTGTATAACAGAATTAACATAATAATAAAATATTTTTATGAAACTGTGGCTTAAAGGTGTTTGTTTACTTATAAAACAACGACAAAAGTCACAGGTCAGCTTTAAAAACAGGAACTTTGTTTTTTGTTTTTTTTTTTTAAAAACAAGTGCACATTTAACACTTGCAGTTACAAACTTGGTTGGGTGCAACTTCCTGGTCTATATAGAAAGAAGCATAATTGTTCCAGTGATGTCCTAAGCACAACAGCTAAGGTGTGGTACATCTAGTAAAACAAACAGCCAGAGTTTCCTGCAGTGTTTTACAAATGCTGTGTTCCCAAAAAGTTTCCTTGAATCCCATAACAATTAACTAGGGCACAGAAGAAAGGAGTGTGGTAGGAAACATTAAAATTAGAACTACACCAATGTGATGTCTTCACTTCCTTGTTAAACCACCCAGATACAAAATACAGAATATATGTTTATTCTGCTTCAGGACTTTTGAGAGAAAGAAATGAAAAAAAGTAATAACTTTCTTTTTTTTTTCCCCTCACGAAGTTTTTGGACCAAGTGTGACCTTCATCACTGACTTTGGAAGAGGTTTGTTAAATCTTAAAATGTACCCCATCTGCATGGAAACATACTTAAGAAGGTTTATTTTATTTAATATTTTGGTATACTCCAATGGGTTAACTCAACTTGTGTGGACAATGTTTTCTTCCTTTCCCAGAGCCTTAAGAGATGCACATCACATTAGTGGAAATGTGATCTGAAGCAGCATAAGCCTAAACCCAAAAACAAATGGGTTATAGGTCTAGTAGAAGCAATAAACAAGTCGGTGTTGCCTGTAACCCGATGTGAACAGGAGTAATGTTACTCAAGTATTTTCAGTACACAACTAATGATTTTAGAAATTCTAAAAAAATAAAAATAAAAAAAAATCTGTATGTTCACACTACATTGCTACTCTACACTAGCACAAAAATGTGCATTGTTACGAACAATTTAAACAATTAACATATAATAGATGATACTCATATGTGGGCCTACAAATAAACATTACTAAATGAGCCTTGTGAATACGCAATGTTTTAACTTTCTTAACCATTACACATCTACGTTTTTTTGTTTTTTTTTTAACTTTCAACGCACTCTTCTATAAGTTCTTGTGTTTTACAGCCTAAATGTCCCAGATGATTTAGCAGATTACGAGCGAAGTTACTGGACTTCCTTTCAGATTAGCTAGTCTGCGTTAGCTTGCAACCAGGACTGTCACAACATTTTCCGTCACTAACGTCGTGACTTTTTACTTTCACGTCTGGCTAATGTCACAAAAACAAAAAAACTACTTCAGCAAATTCACCAAATATTGTTATCAACACGTCCAACACAATAAGATTATTTCATGTACGTGACTTTTTAAGTGAGAATATCAGTTCCTTCGGTAACGTTAGCATATTATTTAGGAGTGAAGCAGGAAGAGTTGGTGAACCGTCATCCGCAACACGATTTTCTTTAATAAACTCTGCGTCAGCTCGTCAAGTTACAGTGACAAACGTTAAAATAAACTGCTAACTTATTTTAACTGCGATAAACTACTACAAACAGATAAGACACAATAAATATGTCACTTACTTTCTCCAACTACAGCTTTCAGCCCACTCGGTGCCATCTTAACAGCAGCGTTCTGGAGAGTTGGTCACTTCCTTATTCCTTCATAAGGGCAAAGCTTTAGAAAAGCAAAATACTGCCCCCTACTGTCAAAAATAACACCATTACAAGAGTCTCGAGCTTTATACTTTTTTATAGATGTTTTTGTTTTAAATAGCAAACACGTGGAAATATCATAAACTGCATTAATTCTCAGTTATTTTAGCCTTAAACAATAGGATATAATGTGATTAGTAATCCTTTCGTTTTGATTGGTTACATATGTAGGCTACTTCAACATATCACTGCTTGGCTTCAGTCATTTACATCTATTATCACAAAATGAATAGCACTTATCGGTTTGTTACATCATAAAACATTATAGTACTTGAATCTGGCTTTAAAAATGAATGACAGTTTTAAAAGATAAACAGTTGTAAGAAAAAAATTCACACACTCTGTCTTGCCAGTGGTCCAGGAGACAGCATTGAGACATCCAGTTGGCTGCATCATACGGCCAAATATATTTGAGGACATGAGCTGATGAGCCAAGGGGAAAATGTGTCAGCACTTCAGCACCACTGACAAAAAATTCAGGTGTTGGCTATCTCAGATGTAAATGTTTATACTCATGAGATCCCATTTCCATTTGATATGTCTCCTTCAAAATGATTTATGATTTAAAACAGGTGGTAACTAAAAGCTGGGCAGTACAGAAACAATCATCCAAGGAGATATGGTTCAGTAGTGTATCAAGCCTTTCTTAAAAATGTACAAACTATAAGTGTTGCAAGGGAAGTGATTGTTAGCCATTAATAGTGTGATTTTGTCTAAAATATCTCCTACAGACCCAGTGGAAAATCCAGTCCAAATCAGCAGTCATTTTGTGGGCAGCATGCTATACCTTAGATTAAACATGCTGCATAATGAGATGCATAATCATATAAAGTCAGTGTCACCCATTTGGCAAATAAAAGCTTTTGTTTCAATATATAAAACATAACCAAAGAACAAAAATTAAAAAGTAAATAAATGACAAGCTAAGGAAGTGCATAATTATTACTTATAGTGCAAATTCTCCCCCACAGAGTGATTCATTGGAAAGAGGCTATACTGTTTGATAAATCTTTGCTGTCATCAATTTTGTTTTTTTTGTTTTTTTTGTTTTTTTTAAAGGCATAATCCCCATCACAAAGCACTGGAGTGGTAGGATCATGCTGAGGATGTTCATCTGCAGGAGGATTGGAAAGGCTTTTTAATGCAGTTTACAATAAATGCAGCAAAACACATTATAAATCACAAAAAAATAAGCTGCTGCAGTCTTTAAGTAAAGTATGACTTGATATAAATTTATTTCTCAAAACAGAAAATCCAATGCAGAACAATGCAGTAAAAACTACTGTGGTTTCGTCTATTTACCCTACAATAATATTGTAGGTCAGGACACCTTACAATATAAAGTGCCTTGAGGTGACTGTTGTTGTGATTTGGTGCTATATAAATAAAATTGAATTGAATCGAAATTAAATATTGTTTTAACAGTGGCAAATACTTCAGTATACAATAAATGTCTTTGTGGTTAATTTAAAGGAGTTTATGGAGAATGGTTTTACATTTAGTATTTATTTCTGTTGATCAGTGTGATCGCCTATTACCTAATTCCATCTCCTGGAATACAATGTTGTAAAACACTACAAAATAAGTAATACAACAAGGTGAAAACATTTTAGGCACTGCGCCTTGCAAATAAATCATAATACACTACTGTAGATTCAACCTGATATACAACTCAACATTTATTTTATGACAATGTAACCACAGCAGCTCAGAAAAACAATTCTAGCATTTGAAAAATCCTGTGTGGAAAAAAGTTGCATGAAAATGAAAGCACAATAACCTTATTAGGCATAAATAATTATTGCCCATCACACCTTTGGGATGAGTTAACTTAGCAGAGATTTCCAACATGAAATGCCCATACTCCAGTCCAACTGATTTTCTTATGCCCCCAAATCACTTCCAGATAATTCTACATCACTGGTAATGGGAACTCCTACTGGGAAATCCTTTTCTTCAACACGTAATCTTCAGTTCTCAGATTCCAGAGAAATATTTTTTAATAGTCGCTGCTCCTTACGAACACGCATTCGCTCCTTGAAGTCCTCCAACTCTTTCCTCTGGAAAATAGATATACAGAACAACCATCATCAAATCATGTGCTGTACAGAAGTAGTTCTAAACAGGCTTTTTGAACAGGTCAAAGACATGTGCTAATGGCAGACAAAAATAAAATACAACTCCCCTGTTCTTTTCACAACAGTCCATAAACATCCGGGAACTGAGGAAACTAGTTGCTTGACTTTTGGGAGATGAATGTTGTCCCATTTTTGTCTGATATGGGATTCTAGCTGCTCAACAGTCCTGGGTCTTTGTCATATTTTTTTGTTTCAAGATGTGCCAAATGTTTTCAGCTGGCTAAATGTTTTCACTAATGCACCGCCATACTATCAGGGATGCAGGCTTTTGACCTGAGCAGTGATAACAAGCTGAATCGTCCCTCTCCTCTTAAGTACAAAGGACACTGTGTCCATGTTTTCCTAAAAGAATTTCAAATTTCGATTTGTCTTACAACAGAACAGTTTTCCCCTTTGCCTCAGTCCATTTTAAATGAGGTTTGGCCCAAAGAAGACGGCAGTGTTTCTGGATCATGTTGCTTCATTGCATTAAAGAGCTTTAACCTGCAATTGTGGATGCCATGGTAAACTGTGTTCCTGAGACTTTGCAATGATTCCCATGACAAAATCATGGCTATTTTAATCCAGTGCCCCTCATGGCCAATCTGTAGTCTTTTGCAGATTGGTGAACCTCCATCTTTATTTCTGAGTAATGCTGCCTCTCTTTTTTTATACCCAGCCATGTTACTTACCTGTTGCCAATTAACCTAATTAGTTGCAAAATATTCCTCCAGCTGTTTCTTTTTACTACAACTCACTTTCCCAGCCTTGTTGCCCCTGTTCCAGCTTTTTGTGAGACATGGTGCTGCCATTAAATCCTAAATGAGCTATTATTTTTCATGAAACAGTAAAATGTCTCAGTTTAAACACTTTCTATGTTTTACTGTGAATAAAATATGGGATTATGAGATCTGCAAATCATTGTATTCCATTTTTATTTATGTTTTACACAATGTCCAAACTTTTTTGGAATTGGGGTTGTAGTTTGACAAAACTCTGAATGGTAGTGTGTAAATACCATTGCAAAGTAAAGTTTGTGAATGCGCTGCAATTTGTAAACAAGACTTTATTACATTTATTGCATTTATTACTCATAACATGTAGTTTGCTCTTTGTCTAAACTAAGAACACAAACAGTTGCACATTTCATGTCTTTATTAAACACACTCGGTCATCATTAGTCCAGGCTGGAAAAAGTATTTAAATGTCTGTGCTAGAAACATTTCCAAAAGCTACCTAGAGTCATGTACTCTAACTTAGAATATGAGATTGAATGTGTGGATTGTTGAGATGCCCCTCCCTAAATAATAAAAGCACACAAAGTCTAGTTACTGACCAAGTCTGCTCTTCTCAAGAAGGACTGGTTGGCTTAAACCATTACTTGATCACAAAAATTTCCTGGAAGAAACATTACAGATACACAAATCTGAGAAAGGTTACAAAGCAGAGCATGTTTATTAACTTAACTTATTTTTCCCAGCCTGCACTGTGAGTGATTCCTAAATGTATTCAATGCAGATATGAAAAATACAACTCTTGTGTTGATAGCAAATAAGTTGTGTGCATTACTCTTACCTGCGATTCTTCGCCAGGGGGGAAAATTTCCCTCTGCATACCATAAAAATAGAGAAAGATAAAAATGATGTTACTGCAAGAATACTTATCTAGAGGATTGATATGTATGACATAAAACTTTAAACCATTTTCTAACCTTTCTCTTCACTATATACTCTTCAAAGTACTCTGCTTGGTTTGAGATCCAAAACATGGCCACAGGGAAGGAGAGATACAGCATCATCTATTCAATACAAATAACACAGACCGGTCTTTAACTTATAGTGAAAAACTGTACCTCTGTTAGCATAATGAAAACGGCCAGATCGAAAACAAAACCTATAAAGTCTTACGGTTTCAGACTTTGGGAAAAATACATATCAAATGCCCACTGCCTTATTAAAAAATACGTGATACTTACTCGAAACACCTCTATTTTAACACCCATTTTCCACACTGATTATGGACATGCGACTTCACTTAAACCAGAGACCTTCAAACTACTTCCGGGTTTCTATAACGTCTAGCACTAGAAAGCCATTGCGCATGCGTTGGAGTGGTGAGAAAATATTTTTAACAGTTGAAAATGGACGAAAATGTGGCGCTACATATACTGTAATATACTGCATAATATACATTCTGGCTTCTCGATCAAATAAAATTTGTTTTAGAGAAACACACTTTTACATCGCACTTCGTTTGGATGATGGCATCCTTCAGCCTTCAGGCTGTCCACATAGTGGCTCCAAAATATTGGTTCTGTCCACACGCAGTTTTATCAGTGCATTTTAAGTAATATTTGCAAGCAGATATTTCAGATAACGTTAGCACGGTGCGATTTGGATAGTGATTGTAGCGCAATAAAAACGAGCAACTTTGATATCAGCTTTTCAGTAATTTCACAACTAATGCGTGAATGCTAGGGACCATATTTTGGGATAGTTGTCTGTTATGACTCACTTTTCAGTTTTAAAAGCGAAGGGGTTTAACGGTGGATACTGGCACTTTCGAGAACAGCAGCAAAAAGGTGCATCATGAGTAGCTTTCTGCTCAATTTATCTTCTGACACCCGCAAATATGCCATATGGACGATCTGTCTGAAAATGAATAAATTATTTGACTATTGCACATTTTAAATCTACTGTACGACTAGCATGTTTTATGATATTTAAGTAACATTTAATTGCAGTTTCATTCGCAAAGTCTCTCAGGTGACGCTTTTTTCTTTTTTCTTTTTCTCAAAACTTTATTTCAAACTTTTAAGTAACCAAGGAAGGTAACGGAATAGATGCGTGTCACTGCATACAAAGAAATCACAGAGTTAAAGCAGGACAAGAAAAAAAAAAAGAACATATAGGCAGCCCCCCCTTTATTTCAAACTTTTACATTTTTTGGTCAGGGCAAGAAAAAAAAATCGGCTGTTTGTTCGTAAATCAAAATTAGTGAATGTGGAACCATGCAAGAAGTAACATAAGATTAATAATATAAATATCATCAGCATTTTTGTCACAATAAGCATAGTAACCAAATATAATATTTCTGTAGTAAAGAGCAAATTCAGAAAAGACCACAATAATTATGAACAAGCGTCAGGAGATTTTCATTCTTTATTTTTTGTAAGAAACGCTTAACTGAACAGAATCTATGGATCAGCTTAAATGAGACTTATTTGATCTTATTTGTTAAAATGAACTTTGACCCTTCTCACTTCTTCTACCTTTGTTAGAAGGATCGGTTTGTTTTTTTTTTCCAGTCAGTATCACTAACAAACTGTAGCTGGATTGGATCGCATGTTTTCCGGCAACATACATAAGGAAAAACAGAGTTTACGAAAGCGATCTGCACAGGGTCAGGAGGCGACACAGACGGGAGCTCCTCTGGTGACGCTGAAGTTGCAGTCCGTGACGCGCTCTTTACGTCCTCATCTGAAGAGCTACGTGTGACGTCATCAACAACGAGAGGTGTTCAGGATCCTCGGAAAGAAAGATCCCGCGCGCCCTGGCAACCTGAGAAACCCAGGTAAAGGCTGTTGTTTGAAACATTGTTGTGCCAGTCATGTTGTCTGCGCAAACCGAATGAATAGCCGGCAAAAGACACGGTAACAGCGGTGGGAAGGCCTGAGAGAGAGCACTGATGACCGGCGCCCACTGAGACCATTCTCCTGCACGACGGCCTGTTCTTGGTAGCTAGCTGGCGAGCTAAAGCTAGTTGGTAGTTGTGTATCAAAAGACACAATAACCGCACCTACATTGTGTGTCTACATGACGCTTGTTGTCTGTCTCACCCACTGTTGGCCACAATTACGCTAAAAATAGTTCAATAAATGATGGTGCGATCCCCGTGTTTGGCATCTATTGCTAGTTTGCTCGTCGACTGTCTTGTGTTGTGGGAGACGGTGACGCCGTCACGGTGATGATGGCGCACACTGGGGCTTTTTTTTTTTACTGGGAATGCAGTCAGTTGAGCGGATAACAAATAAACACAACCCTAATGTGTATTTTCCAACGCTTGCTGCCATGATATCGGAAACAAAACGCCTTCGTCTTCGTCTGTTTGCTGTTCTGCTGTGCATGGTACTGACGTCCATTACGAAACCCAGGCAGTAATCTATGCCCTGTGGCCTAACGTTAGGATCTTGGCTCCTCGACGATTGTTGCTTGCCAGCAGTCATTACTGTGCAATTTTTCGTTTTATCTACCACATCTGGTAATGGTTGCCATCCCAGACAGATGTGTTTGACTGTTATAGACACAAAGCATAGGCATTCATCCGACTGGTTTCTTCCAGAGATTGCTCATGCTGAGGCCCGTTACTTAGCTAATCCCTCTAAGGCTTTACAGACGTGAAACTTGGAGTTTGATTTTAAAAAGTTTAAATTTTTGTAGTACTTTGGGGGCCAAATGGGGGACGATACACAAGGCAATAACCTAAAAATTGCTATTTGGACAGGCTTCTTTCCCTAAAGGTCACTAATCATGGAGTCATGAAGCATTTTAAAGCTCTAGCCTTTGGCTTACTGGTTATCACCTATGAACTTTATTTGCATTTTCTTTGAGCAATATTTTGTCAAGCTGTTGTTCAGATCTTTACATGTTGGTATACTATAAAAGCCATGGGTGGATTTTGTGATTAACTTATCACCATTTGGGTGATAAGTTAATCACCTAAAGGTAAAGGGTGTTCTCATTGTCTACACTTTGTGTGTAAATAAATAGGATCAGCTGGGTCAAAGGCTAGTTACTGAGCAATGAGTAAATCAAACAAGCTCACAGGACTGAACTATTGATCACATTACTCTTAATTAATTTTCCTTGTCTAAACTGACAAAAACTGCATAAATTTGCAAAGAGTGGGTCAAAGTCCTTTGAGTTACCAGGTAGGCAGTATATCAGATATATTCCCAGAGCTGAACATACTTTTCTTACACCTTTTTTGGTCCTGTTCGTTCTGGTTTAGTTGCCATGGTAACAACATCCTTGGCCTAGTTGTGAATGACCCCTAGATGAAAAAGAGAGTGTGGTCTGAGAACAAATGAGCAAGCAAATAACATGTATTATACTGGGTGTGAATGTATCTCCTTCATTTATTACTTTTCAATAACTGGCAGGTGTGTTATTAGCTTACAACATTAGCTTTTCGGTTTAGTCAGTCTATTACACTGTGCCATGTTGAGATGAAATACACAATAATGATACGTAATATTGTTTGCTGACAACCAGTGTTTTTTGCTTTTGATGTAGAGGTTTACTTTTGTGTTACCCATTTAATTTTTAGAGTTTATTCATTGTTCCATTGCATATCAGAGCAATTTGTCTTGATGCATGCTCAATCATTCAGTTAAAGAATCCCAGAAAGTTGATTCTGTTCATCTGGATGTAGTGTTTTCCTTGGGAGAAATGTTTTGTCACTCATCCTGCAATCAGCTGAGACTTCTTCAGTCTCAGCTGATTGAAGGTTTCACCAACTTTATAAACAGTACATTTACATTATAACCGAAACTTGCACCTTTGCCTGACAATGGGCTGTGAACTCAGTTTCATGATTGTTAATATGCAAATTGTCATGACCATTGATCAGTGGCCATGAGTACCATTCACAGAGAATTGGGGAATGGCTGCAATCACAGCATTGTAAGATGGTGAAAGATGTGAAACTGACCTCATGGCCCATTGTTAGTCAATGGTGCTGGTTTTGGTCATTATGCAAATGTACTGTTTATAAGGTTGGGGAAGCCTGCAGTCAGCTGAGACTGAAGAAGTCACCAG
>VUQS01035298.1:12777-23120 GCA_015108495.1 Heterochromis multidens | reverse complement strand
AAAACAGGTCAAACAGAAAAGGACTAAAAAGTGAGAGAATAATAATAAGTTCACTTCAAGAAATTCACTTAATTCAATTCAATTTTATTTATATAGCGCCAAATCACAACAAAAGTCGCCTCAAGGCGCTTTATATCGTAAGGTAAAGACCCTACAATAATACAGAGAAAACCCCAACAATCAGGCGACCCCCCTATGAGCAAGCACTTGGCGACAGTGGGAAGGAAAAACTCCCTTTTAACAGGAAGAAACCTCCAGCAGAACCAGGCTCAGGGAGGGGCAGCCATCTGCCACGACCGGTTGGGGGTGAGGGGAGGAAGACAAAGACATGCTGTGGAAGAGAGCCAGAGATTAATAATAACTCATTAAATGCAGAGAGGTGTAAAAACACAAGGTGAGTGAACAGAGGTGAGAGAAAGAGAAACACTCAGTGCATCATGGGAAACCCCCAGCAGCCTAGGCCTATTGCAGCGTAACTAAGGGAGGATTCAGGGTCACCTGATCCAGCCCTAACTATAAGCTTTAAAAGCTTAAAAAGCTGCAAACAATCAGTTCTTTATAGGATAAAAAAAATCATGGACACCAGATTATTATAGGTTTACATGTTTAATTTTTAGTTTTAAATCCAGTTTAGTTTAAGCTGGCCTTCAGAGTATTTTTTGCTTATTTAAGTTTAGTTTTTATTGTTTGAAAATGTTCAGTTTTAGTAGTTTTAGTTTAGTATATAAACTATATAACTAAAAAGTATTTTTACACTTAGTCTTGGTTTTTAGTTTTCGTTAATAACAATAACCACGTACTGCTCCATCCAAAAGTATCCCAGAGAGACAGACTTATGTTTTAGTTTCTGCATTTTTATTTAATTTCCACTGTGAATCTCAGTGAGGCAGATTTCTCTGATCTCTGTGAATGTCCAGCATTTGACACTGAGAGGTAATTAAAGTAATATGAGACACTGACATCATAAGTGATGTCATATTGATCCAGTAAATCCTCAGGGTGAGTCAGGTTCCTGTACGAGCAGTGGGGGGAGAGGATGAGTGCACCGAGGTGAAGAAGGATGACTTAAAAATGACAAGATGGAGAGGAGGGTGATGGCGTAGAAGTTTATGAACATCATGATGATGAAGATTAAGATGATGGTGAGAAGGAAAAAGAAAAAAGATGAACCAAACTCCATACAAATATCTGAAAATTTAAAATCAGTCAGCATATTGGGTAATGCTGCTGATTAATACTGAGTTATCACAAATTAGAGCAGCTAAAAGAAATCCACACCAAACTCCATTCAAATTTTGGTTAATTTAGTCTAAACTTGATAATCCTGAAGGTGAAAACTAAATTACAATCAAAAAACATCATATCAGGCCTCAAATCATGAAAACATCAATGAAACAACACATTAAAAACATGTTAGACATTAAAAGATCTTTTATTCAATCAGGTTTCTGATTTCAGACGAGTTCTTCTTGATAAAAGCCTTTTAGAGGAGTTTTAAGTTCAGAATGGTTCAGTTTGATGAAGTCCTTCCCCATCATTTTTCATCACATAAAAAATTTCCCATTTTGTTGGAGATGAAAGTGTTTGCAAATGAAAATGGAAACATGACTTAAATGCCCTCAGAAACAGCAAAAAAAAAAAAAAAGTTTAAAAAAGTTAAAAATGTGCAAAAAACCTTTTTTTTTAGTTTTAAAAGCACTTCTTCACATGAAACAACAGCAGTGTCAGATTTCTGTCCCGTGTTCACCTTCTGAGCTTCTACCTGAGCGAGCCATTCCACCTCATTATTAATATTATTGTACAGAAATGGGCTGCAGTTCAGCCACGGGTGCAGCAGGGAGCCAAACTGCTAAAATAATTATTTACACCTGCTTCTAGACAAAAAGCCCACATTTTCATTTTCATTTTCAGAAATATATCAATAATATTTCCTTGAGTTTTTTTTTTTTTTAACATGAAATCTGATTTAACCCATAAAAAAACTGCATCTTGCTGATTGGTCCATTAAGGATTTACAGCTGGACACACTCTGTTCTCCCTGGCAGCTGTTTAAAAACACTAACAATCCAATAGCAGTATAGTTAATGGTGGTTGAAGGTGATGCTATCAGGAGGCTGCAGCTCGCTTCATGCCTCAAATCAAAATGTGCATGTCATAAGGTGGTAACGTATTATAACTGAAACTTAAAAAAATAAAAAATTGAACCTGTATTGTCCTCTTCTAACAGAAACATGATGAAAATACATTTTTGGGTCACAGCTCCTCAGAGCCCCACTGATATAATCATTCTGGGATAAATCATTAGTGCCACCTGTGGAACAAAAAGTCCAGTGAGTGGGACTTCTCAATTACATTCAAAGTTCTTTGTTTCTGCTGAAACTCATCCTTTCTTCTGTGATTTAATGACCCCAACAGGAGAATTAACTCCACTTGCTCTTTTCCTGACCAAGAGGTGGACTCATGTTCAGAGGATCAGGGGATCAAAACATGAATTCATGTTTCACTTTTTATTAAACCTCTGAGTTGCAGCTGGATGGAAGCACCAACATCTCATTCGCTCTTCATCCGAGTTCAACCCAAATTCTCCCACAATGCAAAGTAGTTTATTCCTCCAACCTGTTTTATCTGTAAATGTGTGTCAGCCTGTTCCCTGAGAATCTGTGTGTGTGTCCCAGATGAAGACACACACACACACACACACACACACACACACACACACACACACCACAGAAACTTTCATCAGCCTTTATGTTGTTATCTGCAGGAGATTTATGACAAATCAGGTCAAAGTTCAGTGTAAACAATAAAATGGAAGACTTATCTTTAAACTTTTGGGTGGGGTGGACACACACACACACACACACACACACACACACACACACACACACTGAGTCTGGTGTGTGTGTGACTGTGTGAACTCCCACTGAGTGAAAACAATCCTGCAGCCTCTCAAATCCAGATTAGTCTGGATTAAAACTCAACTATTCCCATCAGAAAACTGTGTGTATTTGCATTACTCGCGTTATGGGGACATTAGTCTGTTTACACACTGATATGTGGGGACAAAAAGAAGTCCTCGTAAAGTAAACCTTTCCCCTCTACTGTGAAGGCTTGGTTTAAGGTTGGGATCTGCAGCCTCAGAGAAGCCCCTCGACTCTTTTACTTCCACTGAGAGACTCTTGATGGAGAAACAGGAGCATGTATCACATGAACGACAAGCGAGGTGGCCGAGTTAGTGTAAGCACTAGCACAGATTAAATCCCTGGCATTAAAGCGGTGCAGTAAAAGGATCCCTAAAGTATATCCCACATCCACAGCCATACAAACATCAGAATCCAGCTGCAAACACATGAATCTGTAGCTTTACAGACTCAACAGGAGACACTGGGAACTGTACTTATTGTACATTTTGTGTTTAAAACTGTTTTCAACCATCCAAAATAAAAGCTATCAACAAAATGTGTAAAAACAATCACTAAGATTTGAGGTCCAAAACATTTATGTAAGGCGTACTAAAGCTGGGCTGTACTTACGTATGATACCAGTTTGCGTCACAAGATGGTGTAGTGAGTAAATGTACTGTGAGAGAACTCCCCTGCCCTGCACCTCCTGTTTCATAAGCGGTGAGATAGCACAGACTAAACGACCCAGGTGGAACTACAGTCCAAAAAATGTAAAATTCATTAGGTAAACATTTCTTTCACATATAATTCCTTTTTTTTTGTTTGTTTTTTTGATTTTTTTTTGGTAGTAAGATACCTTTCTGTGAATTTTAGGCACCACACCATGAGCCAATTACGGCACCGACAATTAACTAAACTTAACTCCACTTGGGGGTTTTTTGTGTTAAAAAAATCAATGCTGAATGTGCTAAAACTAAAAAAAGTAGGTGTTTATGTTGAGAAGCTGGTGGAAAAAATTATTTTAGGTGTATTTGTTTCTTAGTACAAAGGTTGGCAGCTAAACTTTTATGGTAAAATGCTGCCCCCTGGTGGGAAAAGTTCTACCTACATTTGTACTTCATAATTACAAAATGTACCTGTAATAATTAAACATAAAATACATTCTAAATAAAATAAATCTGACATAAAACTCTCTCAAGTGCCTTTGAGTGATGTTTCTGTCAGTGCATTACTTTGAGCTGATGGCGAAATCAATGATTTGTGCTCTGTGTGCGCGGTCATCGCATTGATGTGTCAGCAGGCTGCTTCATCGATCACTGATGAGTCAGGATATTTTGTCTGAATCATCTGAAATCACAGATGACTTTCAGTGAGCTTCTGTTTCCTCTCAGAATTATTAAATTTATAATCTGCATAAATGTAAAATTAGTTTATTGCTGTTGTTTTGCTATTTTAACTAACGTGAATCACTACATGCATTTCCAATAGTGTCTAAAATTTCCTATTTTCTAAATTAGGATAAATATATTTATTTTTATACATTTAAAAGCTCCAACTGTCTCCTTCACTTGGTGCCTGTAAGCCTGCTTCTGTGACAGGAACTTTTGCACCAAAGTAACCTTTGCACAACATAACTGTTGGAGTGTTTTTGTGTGTCTGATCTGCAGAAACTATCAAAGGTCTTAAAAACAGGTCTCCTCCTCCACTTCCTATTAATTCTGTTGTAGAGAGAAAGCTTCACCTTCTGGCTCGTCTCTCTTTACACCACAAAGATCAGGTACAACTCCCATACTACTGTGGATGCAGCACCAACCTGCTGGTCCACCTCATCCTTCACCCTCCCATCACTTGTGAACAAGGTCCCAAAATATTTGAACTCCTTCCCCTCCTCCTCTTCCCTCATTTCTGGGTTTTTAGGATTTATTCCTGGTAGTGCTGTAAGTAAATACCTCACCTATGAATTTTTTTAAGCTGCTACAAGTCCTAAAGAAGGTATTTGCTAGCAAAATAGTTGTCTAAATGACTAAAGAAGTTGTCAGGGACGTCAACACGCAAACCACAGGAGCTTAGTGGTAGCGATGCTGACGTTATCTGATTTGATGTAGTTTGTTTATGGCCTAATGTTGGCCTATAAGTTCCGGAAACTGTATTAACACTTCAAAATCATCAATCAAGAACCACAGAGATTATTTTCTGCAATAATCCAGAAGGTTTTGGAAGAATCTCATTGACTTTTTAATGAATGAACCAAGGTAATACCAACTTCCAGGTTGGCTGACAAAGAACATTCTTCCTTTGGTACTCTTAGGGTATCTCGTTCAGTTAAATCAAACTCTAGTTCCCCCTTGCTGTGGTTCGCTTGTGTGGATGGGAACACGGTAATTACATTCGGGTGCGGACCAAACAACAGCACTGAGACCCGTCGGAGGAGGTGGTCCAGGGCGGTTCTTTCATGGTGTGAATGTGATCCAACCTAACTACCAGGTGTATGCTGCAAGTTTGAGCTAAACGGCTTCCCGTAGCCAGGTATGTTTTGCATTCTGGGATTCAGCAGGGCTCCATAGATGTGCAGAGTACACAAATGGTCAGTACGGGCTAGCAACTAGCTGTAAAATGAATGTCAATTCTCCAAGTTGTGTATTAGGCCAGAACACAGCACTTTCTTCCTGTATTTACTTTAGTTGCTCCCGCCGCAGACACATCTGACCAATAAGCAGACTAAATGTTCTCATGTGGTTTGTAGCGATGCATTCTGGTTCACTTGGGAGTTTGTTGAGAGTGAAAAGAAACCCAACCACAGGAAAACGCTGCAAGTTTACAAACTCATCAACTGATCTGGACCAGAGTAAACTATAGGTGTGAAAACGCCTTCATTTATTGGTGGTCCCAACGCAAACTCTTGTAGGAATTATGTTCTTGGAGGAATGCCTTAGTGGCTTCAGATGAAGTTAAATTAGAGAGGAAACAGCTGTTGGAGGGGAGAAAAGTCATAGATGAGACAGAACAAACTGTACAGGACAAAATAGTTTTATTACCGTCCTCCCAGTGTATGCATGTGTGTTTGTAGAAAACAAGAGGAATCATCAGCAGAACATTGTACACCAGCAAAAACTAAAATCATGTCCATAAAAAATAGCTTTTCTTTTAAATGTTTCCAGTAAATAACATGTTAAACATGTAGAACTCTATCTCAGAAAAATAAAAGCAGGCCCCGCCCCTTTACATCAATAAACTCCCGGCCAATCACAGCCGAGGAGGGGAGGGGCCACGCAGAATCTGACAGCGACGACAGGCCACAGGAACAACACGTCATTAACACTCCCCAGCCCAATGGCCAGGCCTGTCACATGGTACAGAATATATAGATTCATATGTTCCGGTTATATTTAGAGTCTATATACAGAGAAGTTTCCACACAAACCTCTTTACAGTTAGGAGGAGGCGCGTTAGCTATCGGCTTCCAGAGCTTTCTGTCTGATTTCATCCTGCAAAGGATCATGGGCCAGATATCTCTTTCTGTAGTTTGGACCTAGGAGACTCAATAAACAAAAGCATTAAGTCTATCTACAGCTGGTTTCCATCCAGATGTGGTGCAAATTTTAACCAAATGTCAAGAAACAGTGAATAAATGTGAACGTTGGTGCTTAAAAGATGTAATGTAAAATGTATTATTTTAAAAATAACTTTGGTTAGATCCATTAACACTCAACCAAAAAAAACCCAAAACTGCAAAATAAAAAAAAATTATGTACACGACGGCATTTAAAAAATACAAACTGGTATTGTTTGCATAATGTTAAACTTTCCTGCCAAAAAGGACCTTGTGGAAAGTTTAAATTCTAGTTATAATTTTCCTCATTTCTTTTCCACAAACCTTTGACATATGAAAGCAGATAATTTAACTTTGTGTTATAACAAAAAAACTCTTCTAAAATGTCCTTTCTCTTCCTTTTACACCTGACATAGAGAAGCATATTATAAATATCTGTTATAAAAAGAAACTTCTCTCTTTAAAGAGCCTTGTAAATTTCCTTTGTCATAATTACTTATCCCTTTTTCATGTTATATTTTGTCACTGAACAAATCAAGTATTTGAAAGTAACTCTGGTATGGTAATAAACTTCCAAACGGTGTTACAGTGAGAAAGATCCATTAAGTTGTAGCTTTAATCTTTAATTTCAGGACACAAATACTAAAAAGAAACGTGCCAATCCACACAAATGTCAGCAGGTGGTCTGCAGAGGAGCAGCAGGTGGAGCTGATTCTCCAGCAGTGGGTGCATTCTATGCTCTAAAATCCCTGAATTTGAATTTTGGGATTCCTGCTTAAGAGGAGGATGTTTTGACAGTTTCTGAAGTGGTACTTGCTGCTAGAAGGAACACTCAACTGCTGAATAACCAGCAACAAAGTCTTTCTAGGCTTTAAAGGTCAAATCCTAGGACATTACATCAGGATGAATTCATTCACATTTGTGTTTAGCACATCTTACAGCCAATCGTCTTTCAAACGAGGCTCAGGAACATACCCTCCTTTGTGACTGGATAAATAAAGAACACATATGAAAAGAAAGGTGGATTGTGGAAAAACCAGAACAACTTTTGGTTTATGAAATGGAAAATTACTGAGAAAACTGAAGCCCTTAGGTGAAAAGACAGAAAGCTCAGGAACAACAGATGTTCCCTCATAGGATGTTAAAAACACCTCCCTTCATAAATGTCAAGAAACCTTTGAGGAGCAGAAAATGTAACTGATGAAGTTCATGAACTGAAACTCATCACCAAAACTGAGAACATGTCCACAGGCTGCCTTTCACTGCAGGAACCAGCCGGCTGTTTTAGGGCAGCCTTCAACTTTTGTATGTTCAAATCTCAGGAACCAACCTGAGAAACCCTTTAGAAACTCTTTCAGGGGTAGGTACCTCTGGCTTCGATTCTGATTCCTTAAACTCAGAGAAGACGACAATGTGCCCAAGTGCCCAAGAACTTTGTGGTGGATACCTTTGCAGTGGAAAGGCGCGTCATGTTAGTTAAACTGGAGGCAGGGGTTTGCTTCGCCTCTCCCATAAAATCCTTTCACTTTCAGTGATTCTGCAGGTTACATTTGAGAGAGGAAGTTTAAGACTTCTGTGAATTAGAGACGTCTAAATATACTGTTCTAAGACTTAAAGGCCTGCAGGTGAAATGTTTCCTCAAATGTCCCTTCGCAAGCATCTTACATCTGCACACAGGCAGCATTCGCAAAACAGACCCCTCGGCAAGTTAACTTAGATGGTGGTGAGTTTCAAAAACAAGAATCTGGACATTACCCAGAATGAAAAGCTGTTTCTAATCAATATAAAGACATTCGTCATGTTCTGCTGGTGAGAGAAACGTTAGCTTGATGTTAAACAATCGGACTCAAACCCGTCGACCAAAACTCGATACACAAATTCAGCTTTTCTCAATAAATGGCTTATTTTTCATCCTCATCATCATGCTCTGAAAGAAAGATGCACAACATGGAGTATTTCTTTTTTTTTTTAAATGAGGATGCATCTTTCTTCTGCTGCAGCTGAAATCTTTAAGGCTTCGTCGCTCTTTAAACTTTATACACAATATAAACAAGTCATCTCTGATAGAAAAATAGAGTCATGCTGTAAAGAGAGAACAGTCGAACACGATGGCTTGGTGCTGTGTTTAGGTCACCGCTGAGGCTGGGAAATCCTGCCGTCAGGGACTGATCTGAGGCTGAATTCAGAAGAGATGATGATGGATGATTCCAGCTTGGATCAGGTGGATAAAACTTAAACCTCCATCATCGATCAGATTTTTGTTTCTTGTTGAACTTCACCTTGTTTTATAAAATTAGGTAGGAAAGAGTTTGAAAGATTTTGTTTTGCAGAATGCTACTGGTATTTGTCAAGTTGCAGAATAACCTCAGTGAAGGTGAAAACACTGAATATGAGCTTCACTCAGTCCCTGATGCTCCAGCTGTGTGTGTGTGTGTGTGTGTGTGTGTGTGTGTGTGTACTTGTACAGCTATCTTTGTGGGAACCAAATGGAGGGTCAGACCTTGTGAGGACACTTAGGGACACACCTTTGAATGGTGGGGTGTAGGATTTTCCCTCTTATCTGTGAAGCACCGGTCCAAATCCAGCACGCCCCCTGTCCTCAGCCTGAACTGTGCTGCTCTCAGCTCTACTAACCTTTAACCTGAAAGCTTAGAGTACTTGGACGGGCTGCTATTACATTTAAACGTAAAGAACAACATTATTTTTCCATTAAAAATATTCCAAAAGCACCGACAGCACAAACATGACGGGTCCAGTTCAACGACTTGAATTAGCAGAGGTGAGCCCTAGTAGTGAGTTACTAGCTACAGCCACCCTTGTTGGCACACCTGTCAAATAAAGTGGCCATGTCCCCAACTTTAAGCCCCCGCAAATCCAAATGGATGACATATATCAAAATCTTTTGTTTTTTGCAGGCTGTAAACACACCATTTTGCTGAAGTTGGACATTTTAACATGAGAGCCAATTTGGACTGACTCACTTTTGGAGCCAGCCTCAAATGGCCATTAGTGCCAAAAACAGCAGTTCCTGCACTTCCATGCTGACTTGATATTTCACCCCCAAGAGGTTTCTACCTGCATGAAAAGCAACTTGTCTGCTGGAGTTAACACAATGCTGGAGCAAAGCCCGTTCTGCCTTGGTGCCTTTCTCAGAACCAGTCAGGTTTGCGACCCAAAGCGTAGTGTTGTGCAGAAGAAGTTCAGATGATTGCATCAGTGAATTTCTGGTGGTAGCCCTTCCCATAGACACTATCATTAGTGGATCCATCTTAGTTACTAAAAATCTCTTAGCTCGCTGTCCGTGTGAGTCTTTTACATCAGGCTTTTTCAGTAAAAACATGCAGTTATAGATTAGGTAACGACACCATGTTGCTGGTAAAAAGCTCAACAGTGAAGCTGCAGTTACTTGTGTTGTGGTGGTCACTGCACACACTGAAGTCAGCATAGCACAGCACCACAAACTGTTATGCTAAGAGAAAAATGTCACTGAAATACAAACGCATGACTTTAGGAATTTGCAGAAAGTTTGAATTCAAACATAAACATGTTTTCTGGATGTTTCCCGTCTTAAAGCAAGTTCTGCACGTTCTGGGACTCTATGCTGCAGCTTTGTTGGATGTTTGAGATGCTGGTTGAGATGGACGAACTCTCAAGCTCGAGCGTCCACCTTACCCGTGATGAAAACGTGGCAGCTGTTCTTAACATGCGTGATAATGAAAACCTGCAAGTGCGCAACCAGCCGATGTGCCAGCAGTAGCAACATCACTTTTGGTGTGTGCTGTCGGCTGCCAAGGTAACAGCGATGAGCAAAGCTCGAGTCAGCATGGCCACAGCACAGCTTGGACAGACCAACCCCACCACAGGATCCTCACAAAGATAGCACTGTGTGT
>VUQS01035297.1:2358-12953 GCA_015108495.1 Heterochromis multidens | reverse complement strand
AAGATAGCAAGACACAACTGTGTGTGTGTGTGTGTGTGTGTGTGTGTGTGTGTGTGTGTGTGTGTGTGTGTGTGTGTGTGTGTGTGTGAGAGAGAGAGTGAGTGAGTGAGTGAGTGAGTGAGTGAGTGAGTGATATTAGAAGGTGGATCTCAATACTTCCTGATTTCTTGGCACAGGCCCCTGACAGCTACATTCCTACCAGCAGCATAAATCTTTAAACATTGCTCTAATTCCATAAAACAGCTGGGCTCCATAGTTTTTGCAAATATTTCTCAAACAAAAGCGAATGGTTCATTAGCTATTATTGATTGGTTTGAGACTAAATGAAAAGAAATGTCACTGACCAAGAAATATACATATCACCCAGTAGAACAGTTTGGACAGTTTTTAGACAATAATGGAGTCCTACTGCACAGAGCAAAAAGCAACCAACACAAAAATTAAGTGAGGCCTGTTATGCTAACTTTCTGTTATCTGAGGTTAAAGTATGTACAAAGCCAAAAGCTCTGACTGCTCTTTTTTCCTATGTTCTGATTTCTTTATATCATAAAGGTCCAGTGCAATACTGTGTTCACTCAATCTGACAGTGTAATAATATCACACGGTCAAAGTGACAGATATCAGTGTTCACACTGACTATCATTACACCTCTAAACTGTTAGGTCAACAAACTATTCCTCAGATTATTAGGAAGGGTATCAGACATGTTAGTCATGCAAATGGTCACACCTGATTGATGAAGAGCTCATTATACTACAGTGAGCACATCCATACTAGCAGTCCAACTGATGGCAACACTATTTTGGCCTGTTGTCCTCAAAGGCTTTCTTATCTTTTCCATGTCAGCAAATCCCACATGGATCAGTGTTAGGTCACAGACTAATTTGAGAAAACTTTGTTCTTCAATCTAAAACATTTTTGGATTCTGTCAAATGGGGAGACACTGTTAAAACTAGTTCAAATTATGTAGAGTGTTAAAAATGAGTCATCTGACGACTAAATCTCTGTGACTTGTTAGATTACTGTGTGCCCATTATATAATGCCTGAATCGCTTGTAAACAACATACGCCTTTTTATAGTATCTGCGATACTGACTTCCCCTGTTGGATTTGTTTGTTACATGCAAAGATGTTTCACACCGAGAATTTGATTCCCTAATAAGAGTCCATTCCCAAAACCCTGAGTCTGTGCTATCTGTATGAATTCAGCCTCTTTCTGCACATGACAACTGAACAATTCAAATGATGAAAATCAATAAATGCAGCTGAATGTTGAACCTAATAAGTGGACTGAGGAAGAATTGTCTGGCCGTATCACTTTAAACTATAATGCTAGGTAAAATC
Organism: Heterochromis multidens; assembly: GCA_015108495.1. NCBI lineage: Eukaryota > Metazoa > Chordata > Actinopteri > Cichliformes > Cichlidae > Heterochromis > Heterochromis multidens. The sequence goes on along the minus strand of VUQS01035297.1, from coordinate 11,609 downwards.
AAAACCTGTCGTTGATATGAATTCATGCTAGTTTTCAAAGCAGTACTGGAATATCTGTATTGTGGATAGAGCTGTTCCAAAAAAAAAAAAAAAAAAATCAGTACTCAGATATGAATCTATACTAAAATTACTATTGATTTAAGATACTCATTTGCAGTAGTATTGATACCAATAGCACCATCGTTGCCTCCTCCAGCTGACATAGCTTCACACAGCATGGCTGCAGACAGACACACAGCTCCTCTCTTCACTAACAGCTGAAGGAATTAACGTTCATAACACTGAACAACACTTTAGGATGAATTTCAGAGGACAGTAAAGCTCCAGTTTCAACAACACTGAAGTATTAAACATCATATATGAAATCATATATGAAAAATTAGTTGAAAATTAACAAGTTAACTTTTTCGAGATATGACTTCTTCACCATTACTTCTGTTGTTGCAGGATGGGGGCAAATTCTTCTCTGTGCTATCAAAAATGGTATTGAGTATTTTCTTGGGCATTGGTATCAAGTTTAAAATTCTACTATCGTGACAACCCTAACTGTGCAATAGTATGCTATTGTGGGTTTCAGCTTCTTCTTCCCCTTAACTTCCTCTGTCACATCCAGTCAGCAGATCAGATAATGTACACATAAAGTGCTGTGAAAGAATATTTGCCCCCTTACTGATTACTTAGTTTTTTGCATATTTGTCACACTTACATGTTTCAAAACATAAAAAAAAAAATGATATTAGAAAATGATAACCTGAGTAAAAACAAAATGCTATTTTCAACTGATTGTTTCATTAATTAAAGGAAAAAAGTTTTCCAAACCTACCTGGATCTGTGTGATAAAACAGTTAAATCATGAATTAACTGTGATTAACCACGTTTTTTAGAAAGCTGAGTTTAATTTCACTAGCCACACCCAGGCCTGATTACTGCCAGACCTGCTGAATCAAGAAATCACTTAAATAGAATAAAATACTTTTTCACATCACTGTACAGGTCTAAAGCAGATCACTTACTGACACACACACTTATCCCTCCGTTGCTCTTTTTTTAAATAGCTAAAAGCACACATTGTGTGCTAACTTCTTTTTTAAAATCAAACAGTGGCAGAGATCATTTTCAGTAGCAGCCACAAGTTTTATTCAGTAATTTGGTTAATTCTAAAAATAAATGTTGCTACAGTTTTTAAAGGGGAGTAGTTGGGGCATTTTTATTTGAAATATGTTGTTCTCTCAAACCATGTGCATGCTTTCTTTCCAAACTCCTGTTTCCCATTCAGAACAGTAAATGAACCAAAATAGTGTTTGAGGTTAACCTCTAGGCCTTATTGGACCACATCAGTAATTAGGAATAAGCATTACTCATTAGTTTTGACCACATTGGCCACAGGGAATTACTAAAGGGATGCTACGCTGTCGTATGTGATCGCCTATAATCTGCATCATATGCATCTGCATTAATACATTATAACATAAATACAGACTATGTTACTAAAATAATTTCATTCTCAAGCAATCATTATTTTCAGTAACAGATACCTATAAAGAAGACTGATTCATACCATGGCACCAACTGAAAATGAAAATGTAGAGAACTGTCAAACTTCAGACAGATTACAACTGAGTAAAAGAGAAATTCCTGACTTAAAAGAATGTAAGCGCTTAATTACAGCAGTGAGGGCTGATGTAACTCCTAGCTGTTCTTGCTGATCTGAAGTAGAGCTATGTACATTACCTCAGTGTGATGAACCATCTGAAATCAATTATCATATCATCTGAAATCAATTATCATATCAGACAAATCCTTCACTGCTGACCTGCCTTGACAATCAACAGTTTTCTCAAACACTGCAGCTACAGGCTGCTGTCAGCCCACAAAGCTGACAAAGGACACAGTGGAAAGCCAATCTGTTAGAGGCAGCCTGCGAAACAAGGGAAGAGATGAGATCCAAATCATATTCACCATCTGCTCTACTGTCTGTCAGCTGCCTAACCAAGGCTTCCACTACACAAACACTGGAGACGAACAATGACAAACATACTGCGCTTCACGTGCACTGACAGCCAAATATTGATCGACAGCATGTCATGCTCAGCATGTTATGCTGAGGTGGGAAACTGGCTGCTTACTGCTCATTATGCTGTAACAAATGCAGGCAGGAGCTCAACAAGAAATGCAGCAGCTACTTGCAGTTGCTACATGTCTGCCTAGTGTTGCCTAGTGCAGCTTGCATAAACACTTGGATTTTAGTTGTTACTGGATATTTATAGATGAGTGTGAAAACCACAGATGACACTAGAGTTAACTGACTATAGGTTTCAAATTTCCTGTTCACACTGTAGCACTTTTTCCTCATTGATCTTTCCTCTATGCTTTGACAAGTACAGAGAAGGCCAAACTTGACCAAAGTGCTTTAATCAATAAAAATGATCCACAAAGCAGACAAAGTGGAACAAGATCTTACCATTTATGCCATCAGTAAAATTAATATATTTGACTAGGAGAAAGACAGAGAAATGTGTGTACTATGCACTGTCAATGTGGGTTAAAATTCTTTAAATTACAGATATGTCACGTATCTCTTAGGAGGCTGCATATTTTTAATTTTTAATTTTTTTTTAAATTATTATTTCACTCAGAACCTTCACACTAGAACTACTAGAAGGTTGTGGGTTCAAATCCACTGACTGGCTGTGGCCTCTCTATGTGGAATTTGCATGTTCTCCCTGTGCCTCTCCCAGTACTCCGGCTTCCCCCCACGGTCGATGGGAGGAAGTCCATCATTGAATTGCATTGCTGTATGTACTGCATGTTATGTATGCTGTACAGTTACTGATATATTCTAGATCCAAGTATCTGTTTAACAACAGGCTACAACTTACAACAAGCTGCTGTCTTGTTTTTGATTACAGTAAAAAATACTTGTTAGTGATTTAACAAGTACACCAACACATTTAAAGTTGTGCTATACCCAGATCTGACTGAGAAAGATAAGGTGGTGGCAGAAAACAGTATGGGTGAATGAATGGACGAATAAGCACAGGGTCTTACCAGGTTGGCAGCGATACCTGAGGAGGACGGAGTCTTTCGCCTGCTGCTGCTCTAACATACTGTCTCCATGGTGAGCCCAAGGAGGGCAAGTGTTTCACCAGCCGGGTTCAGTGTTTACGGGAAAAGACTTGTCTACCTCATTTATACTTAGTATTGACATGCAATCTGTATGCACAGAACTTCATCTTAACCTAACCTTAACAAGCACAAGGAAGACCATGGGTAAAAGCAGTAATTGTAGTTCAGTAATGGGGGAATGGATTATATCATATTTGTTGACAATTCAGCCATATTTCAGCTAATGTAGCACAATCATCTTCTTACCTGTGTGATGGTGGCAAACATGTACTTGTCTCGGAGCTGGAAGCTGTCCACCTGCTCCAGGATCACTCTGCGGTTCTGTTCACTCTGAAAAAAGTCTATGCTGCTGAGTATAGTGGATACACCCTGGGGCTCGTGTCTCTGGACCAGCACTGTGGTTGGAGGGTCATAGGGTTCCACACCCCTGAGGTTTCAGAGAAAAGAGCAAGAGAATTAGGGACAAAGATGACAGGTGGTTGTATTAGAGGGAAGTAAAGAGAGATTGAGAAAACAGGTGAGGTCAGGTGAGGATGGAAGATAGGAGATAAGAGAACATGAGATCCACTTAGTCATTTCTTCCTGAAATAACACAAACACTTTTCATGCTTGCCAAAATATATCCATTTTTTGTTTTCCTGCACATTGTTTCCTGGTTATTTAATGGAGTACCAGAAGACCTACATAAAAATTTCAACATTTCCTCATCCTCTACAACTTCAGAAGACAATCCTGTTGTATTTCCTTTTTCACCAGGATATTTCTTTATCAGGATATGAAATATATTATTCAATTTCAATCTCTCACTCCAAGCAAAATGTCATTGATAAGCAAAGATTTAAATTTGGTTTATTATTTGTGTAATTGTGCCTCACTGTAGCACATATATACATATCAATCTAAAAATCTATATAATCTGCCCAAGGTTTTTGGTCTGCTCATGAGAGATAGAAGAACTAAAAATTCACGGGCTTCACAAAATAGGCTATGACAGAATAATGATGGGCATAACCAGCACGGCATCACCCAAACGTTAGGGAGACCCTGTTTTGAAGCCTCAAGCTGAATAATTTGGCTATCACTGTTATTATTTATTTATTTTTAGATTTGGATCTAACTGAGACACTGAGTGGCACTGCTCATACTTTAACATCTTCTCGCTCACAAAGTAAGGACCCTCAAAGGATACCCTGCTTTATCCTACTTTTTACTAAATGGGTACTATCGTTTACAAAATAAACATAATGTTGATTTAGTAAGACTTGAAACTAGAGAGTGGGATCATAAACTCAGGAGGAAAGTTTTTAATGAGTGGGAAGTGTCAAGTGGAAAGTTAGTTAAGTTTCTTATAAAAAGATGTCTAGACAGCTAGACATCTTTTTCCAGAGGAGTCGCTCCCTACTGACCATTAAAAAGAATACAGGTTCTCAGGTACAGACGATGCTTACATCCTGTTGGTGATGTGGGCTTACTAACACAGCTAATAAACTATCAGCTGAGATAGGAGCTGCTACCAGCGGCAGTGTCAGCAACAGCTTGGCTGCTATTGCTAAAAGAATGTAATCAAAAGACAACCACATGCCAATGACTCCTGTCTTGTAACTGTAATTCTGACAACCTCATTGTTAAATCATCTGCAAATTATTTTTCTACTGAATGATTCATCATTTACTCCATGAATGTCTAGAGAAAAAAAGCCAAAGGTGAGATTTAAAGTTCCCATCAAACAGCCAGAACAGACTGCGCTCTTTTAATTTCGGTGGTCACCAGGATATCTGAACAGTTGCTGGGGGTATAGAATGTATAGAATCAACAGTCAAATCTGATAAAACTGCTTACTGTGTTGTTATTCATCAACTTACTGGCCAATCAAATACCTGCAAGCACACATTCCTGAACAACTACATGGCAATTTAAATAGAGTAACTCTTTCGTTAACCTAGTATCCACTTTCTATTTTGAATCCAGTCACTTTCAGTCGACAGCTGCTGGAGGTCAAGAGGTCTCACAACAGGTCCTCTGATACCATCTTTTGACCAATTCTGTGCCAAAGTGATTTGACCCATCCTACTGACAGGGTAACAAATTGACTGAACTGCTGCCCTTGGACATGTGCTCTCCTGGCAGTAGGGCTAAAATGGCCTAGCTCTCTGGCTTCAAAATCACAGCTCATAAAGCCCAAAACCCACAAGATGGCTCAGTGGTTAGTACTGTCACCTCAAAGCAAGTAATTTCAGAGTCTGAAATAAATCCATTCCCTCTGTTAGCATGCCCCTCCTGCTGGTTTCCTCAGGTGATCCGATTTGTAGAGAATGTTACTCTTTAGAGGTGTCAATCTGAAAAGCAAGTACTGAATTCTGCTGGAACACCTAAAATAAGTGTTCTGCTTTCACCGAGTAGTTTCAGAGGCTTTTTACAGACAAAAGAATCCTTGTCAGTTTGTCATTTAATAATGGCCAGTTTTCAAGATAATAAATGTCAATACAAAATACAGACTCTCAGCAAGTTCAAACCGAAAATATCCATCTATGTGCCAACCTTGAAAAATAGCGTGGTCAAGCCATTTAGGGCAAGGGCTGTCTGTTCAGAGCTCGTGGCACAGAGTCAGCCAGAATGAATGAAGGAGGTTCACTGCATCTTATCGTCTGCCTTCCAAATCAGTGTGTTTCCTGCCAGAGTCTCGAGAACTGAACAGAGAAAGCAGTGTCTCAGCTCCGCTCTGCCTCTGTGGCATTCATTCAAAGGTCCCTGTTCAACTGATGGACGCTGTCTGGCCTTAGAGTGCGTGGAGAGCTATTCGTAGTCTGTCTCTGTTCCTTCCTTTGAATTAATCTCTGCCCTTTCTAAATACTTCCTAAACACCATTCTTACCCTGTTTTGGTAGTTTTTCTTTTGTGCTAGGACTGTATGGCATTCAAATTAAGCTTTCTGAAGGAAAAAGCCACTTCTTTTGAGACTGGACTGCCAACAGCAAAGGTTTTTTTTAATAAAAAAAACTCTTTTCTCAGATATTTAGAATACATTAAAAAAAATTAAAGCATCAAGTAAGGTGAATACCACTGCCCAATTCTGATTTCACTGTCCAAATTCTCCTGTTCAACATTAGAAAGCAAAAGCATGACTGCATACACTGCACATCTTAGAAATGTAATGTGTGATACAGACCGTGTATCTACCACACAACATCCTTTGGCAACACTGCCCACCTCTCTCAAACAATGATTAATTATAAATATAATCAACAGGATTGTCAGGTTTCTAAAAGTTAACTATAAAACAAATTCCACTTCAATCAAATGCAACATATGTATGCTAATCAGCAAGGGGAAGAAATGACAGTGGTTTGCAGGAAAATAAAAGAACTGACTTGTCTTGAGATATATTGCACACATGGCTGTCGCGTGCTGGCTCTATACAGTTAATGTTGCTAAATTTGCTGTCAAGAATGTAGGTCAAAATTTCACAAATAAAACAAGGCAAAAATCTGGATTAGCATAGCCTGTTCAGAAACTACACAGCTTGACAAGCTAAAGTGCAAAGCTAGCTTTTCATTAAAGCAGGTTACAATGCAGACAACCAAAACACACCATACTTTATTCCAAGATCTGATAGTCTGTGAATTTAAATCTTTAAACATGCTTCCACATATGAATTCCCTCATAGTCTGGCATCATAATTCATCATGGCTTGTTATTCCACCTTGCACTAGCTAGAATCCTGAGCTAGTAACAGCCCTCATAGTGAACACTCCAATTGGTCTGTTTTATTAAACAAGAAAGAATTTTGTTCTTTTTCTTTTCTTGCAGTAAAATTTGCTATAATTTTCACTCATGAACTCTGGACAGCTTTGACATGATCAAGTCTGGTATTGGTCTCTCTCACATGTAGCACACTAGTCCACTTTAGATGCACTTACACTGCAGAAAATACATCTTGTGGTTTAGGTCAGGTAGCTGCTGTGATAGAACTAGCCAGCAGTAAATGCACCCGACCATAAGTTGCACTATTTCTCAGTACAATCCGACATAAAGGGAAAGGGCAGGTTAAAGATTGCCACACTAGGGATGATGGGAACTACTATAGCTCACCTGGTTGAGCTGGTGACCCACGTACCAAAGGTGCTATAGGGGCCTGGGTTCAAATCCACCCCAGACCAGCCAATCAATGACATGTATACTACTACCAGATAAGGCCTGGGAATTTTCAGGGTTGCAGTGGTTGAATGAAAACTAGTATTTAGTCTGTTGTTTCTCATGTGTTATCTAGTTAAAGTCCCCTTTCACCCCCATTTCCACAGCTCCCCTGACTTCCCTATATGTAGTTGATACCCCTTTTATGCAGGATTTGTATGATTCTCTGTAATCCATATGGCAGAAGAGATTATATTTCTTATTGTACACAGAGGATTTTGCCTCTCAGTCTGTCTCCTAGCAGTGAGATCATAGGATTACCAGTTATGTGAGTGTTTGTGTGGAGGGGTACCCATTGGTTTGGGGTTGGTTCTGAACACATTCAGCAGTAGACTGATAGTCAGGCTCAAGTCGCTTTGGCTTACAGAGCCTTTAGACTGATGTGCACAACAGCAGCAGCCTTTTCTAAAGCCAGAACAAACAGGATTAAACCCAAATTGGATGGAGCACCAGGGGGAAGCGTAAGATCAATCCTTATTTGTGCTGCTTTTGTCCTCAAATAATTTACAGTTTCTTCTGGTTTGTTTGCCATTGCAGTCATGTAGCATTAACAGTGTTTTATCAAATCTTACTTGCTGACTGCTAAAGGCATCACTAGTTAAAAACATCTAGAAATCTAGGCAATAGATGATGAAGAAGACTTAAACTATGATTTTGGCTTTCAATGATTATAAAAAGATAACAGGGATAAAACCAATCCTTTTAACATTATTTTTTTGCTACTAAGCTCTCATGTTGTTTTGTGTTATGAATCAATCACACTGCTGCTTCTCTCTAAAAACACCCTAATACCCCCACTACTACTACTTCTACCTCGTTTTTCTTCCATGCATTTATTTGCTGTTTATTTAAAACTATATTCAAAGTTTACTGACACCCCCTGTAAGTAGCCTTTTTTTAAGTTCAATAAATGCATTATATTTGGGAAGTCCTGATTATGACTTTTGCTATAATCAAGTAGCGCTATATAACAATATGCAGTCCATAGGGGATGTTGTTTTTGTGTTGCTTGTAGTCTTAGGAATTCTTTGTAAATACACAGTTGTGTATATAGACATGGTGAACAGTACAAAAAATGACAGGGAGAGAAATGTGTTAGAAAGGAGTAAATCATATCTCAAAAACCTGATGCTTACACTATTTATAAACATTAGCTTTCTATCATAAGAGTGAATAAATAAATTAGCTGACCATGCTGGCTAAAAGACATTGGAGCTATTTTTCCATCAATAAATGATGAAAAATGAGAACGTGTGCACAAACATGGAGATACTTGGGTAATAAGTGTTTAGAAATGGATTTAGCTACATCCAACAGCCTTATATTGCCTTGAGGCGACTTTTGTTGTGATTTGGCGCTTTATAAATAAAATTGAATTGAATTGAATTATATTAGCAGAGAGATTTGTTAATAGAAAGGTAATAGGGGCAGAGGTTTTGATTTGGGAGACAGAAAAAAAAGTAAAAGCTACTAACTTACATTTCCACTGCTTTCACCACTTACATACTTACTGACACACCCTGTTATCATGGTTCCACTGAAACTTCAAATGCTTTAAACATTCACACTTCTACTGAGATTAAAAATCACTTCCCTTTTCACTCTTTAATCGCCAGTTCAACTGCATTTATTGACTAGTCATCAACTACCAATTCAGCTGCTTAAGCTGCTATCAGCTATCGCTCTTCAGTGTCTTTCAGTGGTAACTACATGCTGACAATTAAAATAGCTATAACAACTCAAATATTTTCACAATAGGCTCTATTACAATAGGCTTTTAATAGGTTACAGATTTATGACTCAGAACAAACACAAAGGCTGGATTTTTTTTTTCTTTTCAGTTGGGGGGGTGCATTATTCTTTTTTGAAATAAAGTGAAATACAATTATTTTGGCAATTTTCCTTTTTTTTTTTTTTTTTAACCTTTTTATTAGG
>VUQS01035295.1:0-13519 GCA_015108495.1 Heterochromis multidens | reverse complement strand
TTATTGAAACTGTAAAGAAGACATTAAAGTTTCTGTGCAGATGAAGCCACAGCTGGATTCACCTGCTCAGCTGGACGTCACCGATATTTACAATGAATCTGATTCTGTCGACTCAAATGATGATGTAACAAACCCGTCTGTGTTTCCTCATTTCCAGCCTGTATGCTGAGCTAACAGATAAAGTATGACAGGTAAACCAAGAACTGACAGTTTATAGAAAAATATACAGAAATACTGAGAAGCAGCCAAATCTACTCAGTACATCTGTGACGCTGTGACATCACTGCTGACCTCACAAGCAGCTGCATATCCTCCTGTCCACCTGCACAGGTGAGTCTGTGTATCCAGCTGCTCTCACAGCAGCCAGCAGAGACACAAACAGTTCAAACTCCGTCCGAGCTGCAGCTTTATGGTCCACATCTCCTCCATCACCGTGACAACAAGGCGGCGGCAGTTAGAGCGTCCACTTCAAACACCTGCAGAGACGCACGGGAGAAAAAAGAAAAAAACTTTTTCAAACATGAAGTTGGGATATTTTCCAGTTTTTCTCACAGCAGGAAAAAATAACTTCAGACGGTGACATCACAGCGCCTCCATCAGGGAGCTGTGAGGTCAGAGAGCTTAAAAGTCTCTGTTTAGGTCTTCAGCTCCCTCTTCAGTGAGCTTGATCCTGCGGATAACCTCAGATTCTTAGAGATGGTAGTCCTCGTTCTGCTCGTAGCGGCTCATGAACCAGTTCTTAGTGACCCTCCAGAACTGAACCAGGACTACCAAGATGGAGTCCATCCAGCCACAGGAGGAGACCCTTTTGTGGAGAAGCAGCTCACTGATACTGAGGACCACTTCTTACCTGGTACATCGTCATGGTAACTGATGCTGCACACCAACCTGACCAGTCAGATCTCTGAAAAACGTATGCGCGTTTACCTGGTTTCTCTGTGTGTGCACAGACACTTGCTGCTGCAGTAGCGCCCCCCGCAGGTGGTGCAGGTGTAGTGTGATGGGAACCCGCAGACGCAGCAGAAGTGGCGTGGGGGCAGCGAGGAGGGCGGGGCCGCCGCTGATAGGTAGTTAGGCTCCGGCTTCTCAGACAGGTTCTACCAATCAGAGGAGAGGAGACAGTGGGTCAGCTAATACCTAACTTTCAGCCAATCAGAGAGAGGAGAGAAGGCCTGTGACTCACCTCCTCCTCCAGCAGCGTGGTGAAGTTCTTCCTGAAACGCTGCTTGAAGTGGTCGCCCCTCGTCTTCCTCTTCTTCTTCTCTGGACGCACAGACACAGAAGAAGAAGGACAGAAAACATCTTCAACCTTCGATGTTTATTTCTGGGAGATTTTTAATCATAAACATGTTTCCTAATGTGAACTTTTCACAGATTTTTATTGGTCCATTGGTGTGGTGAGAGTGGAAAAATATATGCATGTCCTTAACATTACAGGCTTGACTGTGGCTCAGGACGTAAAGTGGGTCGTCCATCAATGAGAAGGTCAGTGGTTTGAGCTCCAGCTCCTCCAGTTTGGATGCTGAAGTATCCTTAGGAAGGATAATGAGCCTCAAATTGCCCCAGATGCCACTATTTGTGAATGTCAAAAATGTCAAAGAGCTGTGTGAATGAGGCTTGTAGTAAAAATTGCTTTGAATGCTCAATTAGGGTAGAAAAGTACTTCATAAGTACCAGCCCATTAACAGCTACACAAGTTTCAGGCAATAAAGTTTTAAACTGCTTCAGTGTACTTCTGTGAGCCATTTTCTGCTAGTACAAGAACACAGCATGGATATGTAAAGAGCTTTTATTATGAAAGGCAGGGACAGGAAGAAGCCCTGTTGTCATATGTATAGGGTTTGTGGTGCAGATTGGAGGGTAAATAAAGTCTCACCTGGTTCTTCAGTCTCACTGAAGGCAGGCAGGCGGGCAGTAGGACCTGGGGGAGGGAGGGAGGACAGAGGGTCGTCCTGGAAACACAAACCAACAACAACATATCATCACTGAGCAACGTCAGAGCCAATCACAGACTGTTTATCAAAGACAGAGGCAGCTTCTTAATCCTGCATTCCTTTTGCTGACCAGCAGGGGGCGACTCCTCTGACATCTGTGAGAAAATGAGCCTACAGATCACCTGACCTCTGACCTCAGTAAACACTGTCCTGATGAATTTCCACCTGCTTCTAGACCAGAGGCCTGTGCTATGAAGCAGGCTGTCATCTTATCCAGGTAACTTCAGGGTTAACCCTGGGTTTTCTGTACTACGAAGGTGGTTCACTTCCTACCTGGAAGATCCCTCGGACCTGCAGGGAGAGTAGGAGGGTCTAAAGTTTTTCAGTAGAGTCTAAAATCTTTGTGTTTCCCAGTAATAAATATAGATTCTCAGTCCCAACTTTATTCCTTGATGATTTTTTTTTCTGTTGCAGCAAACAGTTTTATTGTTCTATAAGCGCTAATATCTGATCCTAGAACAGGACACCTACACTGTACCTGCTGACCTCATATCAAATCTGTACATAGACCAAGCCTGTGCTTGAATTCTGTTTTTTTATATTAACTTTACTCTGAAACCCTTAAACAGCAGCGAGTCTGCAGCTGAGAGAATAAAACTAAAACTGTCAGGAGCAGAGTTATGTTCAGAGTTTAGGTTTAAAATCAGCTGGAAGTGTCACGTTTTCTCTGATTCTTATTCACAGCATGGTTTAAGTGTGATATCGATTCTCTGCTGGGGGAACATGTTTTATATGTGCAGCTTGTTAAGCCATGATACTAAAATCACTGAGTGAAGCGCAAACTCTGCTGCATTGTCACGGGAACAGGTCTGTTGTCTGTTGTAATAACTGTCCTTGTGTTCCAGATGGGTCAGGGTTGTGTGGCTATGGCATCCTCTGTAGACCTGTTGTCCCTGTATGCAAACTGGTGGAGGTCGAATGTGGGTGGAAGACCTTGAATGACTTCTGACCAGTTTCTGAAAACACTTCATGATGACTGGAGTGAGAGCCATTGGCCGGAAGTCATTTGGGCCGTTGGTGGTGGTCTTTTCTGGGAGAGCGATGATGAATAAAGACTTCAGGCAGGGTGGGACGGTGGCCTGAGCTAAGGACAGGTTGAATATTTTAGTAAAGACTCTTGTGAGCTGGTTTGTACAGGCCTTCAGCACCTTACCAGTGATGCCATCAGGTCCTGCTGCTTTTCTGGGGTTGACTGTCCTTAACATGCGCCTCACGTCATGTTCCTCCACCGTGACGATGTGACTGGTGTTGGCTGGTTGATGTGTTGTGGCTGCTTCTGGTGTTGTTTGTTCAAAGCGGGCAAAGAAGGCAAGGCAAGAAGTTCAGCTTCTCCACCAGCACAGCATCACCATCTACAGCATTGGATCTGGGCTTGTAGTTCGTGATGTTTTGGACCCCCAGCCACACCTGCTTTGAGTTGTTACTGTGGAGGTGGTTCTCAATTTTGTTTTTATAATCCAGCTTGGCCTGTCTGATGCCCCTTTTCAGGTTTGCCCTGGCTGCACTGTACAGTTCCACGTCACCAGACCTGAAGGCAGTGTTTCTGTTTCTAAGCAGGGTCCTGACCTCTCTGGTCATCCAGGGTTTTTGGATGGCATACATCCAGATGTGTTTGTCAGTGGTGACGGTGTCTGTGCAGTGCTTGATGTAGGAGAGTACAGATGTAGTGTACTCCTGCAGGTCCTGGGATTCAGTCTTGCAGCTGTGAGGAGGCACCAGCAGGCCATGTTTGAACTGTTTTTGAAGTGGGGGGGGTTTCTTTTCCTGAGGGGGTGTAAGCTGGTAACATAAACAAGGATATGTGGTCCGACTGGCCCAGGTGAGGTGTTGGTATAGCCCTGTATCGCTGTGTAGGATGCAGCCTGTTAGCTCCACAGCTGCATCAGGTATTGCTGGGTGAAGCCACGACTCTGAGATGATCAGAGCGCAGCAGTTCCTGATGAGTCTATTATCTTCTGTAGCCTCAGCTCATCCATGTTGTTCCTATAACCTGGTGTTTGTGAGGAAACGGCTGGGGAGCGGAGGTTTGCGCGGTGTTTTCTTTAGCCTTTCCCACACACCGGCTCTTCAGCCTCGTTTCTGTTTCCTGTCCCGACGCCGCCTCCTATTGTTCTCCAGTATTATGAACCACGGAGAACCCGGTGATCTGGCTCTGTCCACTGGTATGTTGTGGGAGTGAAGAAACTCCGTTGTAACAGTCCCTTCACTCTGTAGACCCAGTAATCAGAGGTCTTGTCGGCTGTACGTGAGGTTTGTCCGACAGGCCGCTGATGAAATAAAAGATGTACAAAAACAAACAAAGAGCTCTGAGCCGCTGCGTCTGTGCACGCCGCCATTTCCTGCAGTATTAGTCACGTGTCCTTTTTACAGCAGTGTTGCATTTTACTGGCATATTTTTATGTTCTTTATAGATATTTTATGATCATTTGATAACATCTCTGGAAGAAAAGTCATAGGACCTGTAAAACACCCCTTTTAGATCAGCTCCACCTCTTTCCTGTGAACACGCAGGGGAAACCCTGAGTTAACTTCACGAGTTGGTAACCAGCTTCGTGTGACTGTTTATCCTGATCGCTGATGTTACGTTAGTGAATCCAGATAACGGAAAGATACCCTGGATATGCTGAACTGATTGTGTAGTACAGGACCCAGAGGTCGGCAACTTCACTATCAAAGAGCCGTTTGTGGAGCAGCTAAACATGTTTGAGCCTCATAATGAAGCCTGTCAAATATACATGAGCCAATCAGCATCACTAACAGGTGGATATACTCAAAATCTTTAAATTTAATCACAGCAACACCATGTTCTCCACCTGTGCCTGTTTCTAAGTGGATGTGAGGTGGATGAAGTGCTCCCAGTGTACAGAGTGAAGCTCTGTGTGGATGTTAAATGTGGCCTTGAGAGGTCAGTGAGAGCAGAAAGGCTGTCAGTCAGACCTGGAAGTTGTCTTTCTCCAGAGCCTCCAGCTGCCGGGTCAGCCTCCTCTGTCTGGTGGCTTCATCCAAAACTCTGCGCTGACCGGCCTCCACCCGAGCTGCCAGATACAAGCACACAGTTTCCATCAGTCATCCACCCATCCCTCATTCAGTTTCAGTGACAAAGGGCACATCTATTCAGCTCCTTTCTATCGCTCCTGTTATCATTTATTACTTTACTAATAAAATTTATACTCCAGGATGTTTTATTTTATAAAGTCAGGAAAGTGATGTTTAGGTCGAGCCTGGTATCATATCAGGAAAAAGTTGGATGGTGTGTTCCTAAATTAGCTTTTAACTGTAGTTTTAGTTTTTCCTTCCAATCAAACCAAACCGCGCTGTGAAAACTGGAAATTTAACAATTTCTGCTCTTGTGTTATTGTCTAAGTTCACGAAACATGATCTGAACCAGGTTAGTACTTGATTGGTATTAAAGCTGAATTCGGCTCACAGGTGGAGCCCAGAAACATCGTTTATTTCAGTAAAACACCCAGAATCCTCCAGGTGATCCGGCTGAAATAAACCGCAAAGGGCCCTGAGGCCGATCCGCTTCTTTAAGCCAGGATTTTTCTTTTTTTAATAACTGGACTATTTCTACAACACATGTATATGCCGAATTTCCTGCAGCTCTATAACAAACACTAATTATTAACAGTGACACTGAAAACAACATGCACCGTTCAGAAAACCGGAGTTCAGTTTAAAACCAGCGTTTCGTCAGTGAGCTCCGGAGCAGGAACAACAGAGAGCCCGTTAAAGCGTTTTTACACCTTCTGACTGCATTAGAGTGTTTTATATTTTAAAACAGACAAACACTCACCAGAACCTTTCTTCTCCAGCACCATGTTTTTCACGTCATGTGTACGGCGGCCGCGGAGGTCCCTGTCAAAGTAAACGAAGCGCGTTTTTCTGCACAGCAGCTCAGCTGATCGAGTTTGTCCTCTGCTGACAGGAGAACTTAAAGGGTGAGACCCCCTCTGATGATGATTATGTTTTCATATTATTGTGTTCTGAAGTGAGTATTTTATCTTTATTATTTTCAATAAATTTTGAGCTCCTGTTCTTCTGTTTGTTGCCACCTGGAGGTGAAATAAAGTATTTATTTATAGTCAGAGGAGGGATGAGTGGATACATCAGACAAAGGATGATGAAGATGGAGCTGCCAGGCAGGAGGAAAGGAGGAAGACCTCAGAGAAGATTCATGGATGCAGTGAAGGAGGACATGCAGAGGGCTGGTGTGAGGATTTCTGTAATGGCACTTTGCAGTTTCCAGTCGATGCTCCACATGTTACTGAACCCAGAGCTTTGAGAGGAGCCACGAGGTCACTGAGCACTGATTATGTAAAAATCTGTGAATTAGTGAAACTTTAAACATCATAATGTGGTGACCTTATTTACTTCTCATTTAAAGTTTTAAGTACCTGCGTCTAAAACAAGGCTGTTCTAGAGATTACTGCCCATTCATCTTTATATGTAACTTATTGGCTTCTTTTAAGGACCGAGAAACTGTCAGACGCTGACTCTGTTCTTAATGCTGAGAGTTCAAACTAAGCTGCTCTGGACTGTAAATGATGCCGCAGTTGAAAGTAAACAGATAAAATAGTTCTACCTGATACTTACATCACTGTCTGCATACATCTGAAAACCTGATCCAACACATGAGCATTCATGTGATTAATACAGAAACTAAAGGGAAGTGGACCGAGAGCAGAACCCTGAGAAACACCTGCTTGTTTAACCATCTTTTTTCCTTTTAGGATATTTCAGTTTGTGACGGTTTGTTTATTCTGTCTCTCCCTCCATGTTTAGTGGTTAAAGCAGAGAGAAGTTCTCTGACTCAAGTAAAAAACAAAACAACTCACTTCCTGTCAGCTGAGCTGCTGACACCTACAGAAAAAAAAGCTGTTTTTATCAATCAACTGGAAATTTAATCTATAAGATAAATGTTTCAGGATAAACACCTAAAACAAGGAAAAAAATTAATGTTAATTTTACTGTTTTCTCTTCTTAGTGACATTTTATTTTTAAATTTTGAATGATTTTTTTTTCTTTATTGCAAACAAACAGAGGAAAATTTCTCATGATTGTAAAGGTGAGAAAACCACAGACAGACAGTTACAGAAAGGCAGGAAGGAGGAGGGTTTTAAAAGGTTTTAAAAGGTTTTAAAAGATGTAACTGATCATCGTGTTGATAAAATCACTGAGAGAAACGATGGAGGAAACAGCTCTGCTGTGGCTGCTGTGGCTGCTCTGTGAGTACATGTTTCTTTATCTGTGCTGAGATTCAAAGGTCCTGATAAGTTAACAGGCTCATGTGAAAGGTTGGTGAGTATGTACGAGGCTGTTATTGTAGCAAAATCTGTTTTGCTCAAAGCACTGAAAATACATCACAGATAATTTTGCTATAACAATAGCCCCATAAGTAAGTCCCAACCTTTGCCTGGTGCTGTATGTGGAGGTCTGAAACTGGTCTCGTTACAGCTTTTATTCAGGGCCCAGACTGCAGAGCAATTTAAAAAAGTCAGTGTTACCATTTAAAAAGGACATAAATGTACAAATGTTAAATAAAATGTTTCTCTGCTACACTGTCTGAGTTCTCTGGGAACATTAGTGTTATGTTAGAACACTTTCTTCTGCAGATTTCCTGCACGCCTGCAAAATGTTTCTGTGCACGATGCAAGACGTTTGAGTTCTGGCATCATGTAAACTAACCTGAGTGTCATTTCTCTTCAGTTGTCACCTCAGTGACGAGCAGCACAACAAACCAAGGTCAGTAAAACTTCTTCTGTCAAAGTCTGAAACTCACAAAGTCCAAAAAAGAGCAAAATGATCTGAAGTTGTTTTAAAGACATGCAGCAGGTCTGCAGGCAGCACTGATGTGCAGCTCAGACACCACATCCTGTCTCCTGTAGTCAGTTTATGTAAAGACAACATAACCACTTTATTCTGTTTGCTGGTGTCTAAACAGCTTAAACAGCCTTTGTACTTTTTAAAAACTGTTGCTGTTCTTGTTTGTTTGTCCAAATCTAAAAGACCTAAAGGTCCAGCGTGGAGACAATGCCACCCTTGAGTGTTGTGGTCTCAAAGGTGCTTCCTTAATTATGCTGAAGTGGAGCAGACCTGACCTAAAGTCAGAGGGTCGGGTCTTCTACTTCAGAGACAACCAACCAGTAGAGGACTTCCAGCATCCATCTTTTAGAGGCCGAGTGGAGCTCAGAGATCCACAGATGAAGGACGGAGACTTTTCTGTGATTCTGAAGAATGTCACTACCAACGACACAGGAACATATGAGTGCTACGCTGGATACAAAGCAACACAGGAAACTCAGCTTGTGAGCAACATCACCCTGACGGTTGAAGACTCAGGTGAGTTTTAAACTTCAGCTCCTTCCTGGTTGTTGATGTGTTTTTTTTTCTAAAGATGTTGTTGATGAGACCTGTTTCCCATCTGCAGGTCCACCAGGAGGACAGAGCGAGCATGGAGGAGACCAGAGTGGATCTATTGGACTGACAGTTGGTCTGCCAGTTTTTCTTGTGCTGATTGTTGTTGTTGCTGTTTTGATCTACAGAAAATTTAAAGCGGATTCACACCAGCGTCCTGCTGAACAATAACACAAACTGCCTTAAATGTCTCCTGATTCAGATGTTATCACTTCCATATATATCATCATAGTGTTTTGATCTACAGAAAATGTGAAAAAAAACCAACCAAACAAAACAGAACAGGCTGAAATGTTTCCGCCCCCTGAATGACTGTTAGTTTGTTATCACTGTCGCCCCCACCCCGTCCCTTCAGATGTAGTGTGGGGGGTGCTTTGGGAGTATGGGGTATCTGGCTCACTGTTACAGGCCATTCGGTGTCTGTACAAATACAGTGAGAGGTTGGTTTGTAATGCTGGGAATAAGTCAGACTCGTTCCTTCGACGGGTGTCTGGGCTCAGCCTTAGAGACAGGCTGAGGAGCTCAGAGTGGAGCTGCTCCTCTGACAGGATGACTCCAGGGCACCACCTAAGTGAGGTGTTTCAGGCATGTCCGAACTGGGAGCAGACCCCGGACACACTGGAACCATCATGTCTCTCGGCTGGTTTGGGAATGCTGTGCTATCCCCCCAGAAGAGCTGGAGGAGGTGCTTGGGGAGAGGGAGGTCTGGGAATCTGACAGTAAAACCTCTGATGTTAAAGAAAACATCATGTTTCTTTTTTTAAATACACCTGCCTACAACACTGGTGTTAAATGTGGCAGTAAGACTGAAGAGGATATTAATGTTAGAGATGTCCTAGTAGCAGGTGGAGGAGCCCAGCTGCAGGTGATGTGGTTGGAAACAGGATCAAACCTCTAACAGCTAAACTTTGAGTTCCTGCTGCTGTGTCTTTGAAAGTGGCCACTTCACAGTGAAGGAGGTTTTAGTGAGTCAGTGCATTACAGACATTAATTCACACCACAACATGTACTCAACATAAAACTCTACTGTATGCACACAGACCTCAGACCTTACTCTGAATGAGTCCTCTGCTACATGCAGGAGCGTCTCTACCATGAGGTTTTACTGGGGCACCTGTAGAAGGGTGAAGGGAGGTGGTGTTGGTGCTTATATGCATCTTTTTAAATGTTCTGTAAGCACCTGTATGTTTATTGTTAATTTAAGCTTTGAATGTGCTTTGATATGAAAGTCTGAAACAAACACTTAAAACTGAAGCCAATAACAACGCTGCTCTATAACATGTTCAAACTCAGTGAAAGCCTGTCTGAACGTGTCCCTGAGACAGGACACTGAGGTGGAGGAGTTGGTTTTTGTTCAGTGAAACTGATGGTGTGGTTTAAACAGAGCTGTGACTTCTTCCTGTCTGGTGCAG
Source organism: Heterochromis multidens (assembly GCA_015108495.1). Lineage (NCBI taxonomy): Eukaryota > Metazoa > Chordata > Actinopteri > Cichliformes > Cichlidae > Heterochromis > Heterochromis multidens. Next base: position 3,696 of record VUQS01035295.1, on the reverse strand, counting down.
GAAGAAACTAGAGAAACAGAAAGCTGCTCTTTGGCTTTTTTATTTTAAAATGAGATGTGATGTGATGAGAGGCTGTTTCTGCTGCACCTGTGAACACACTCAGTACTGACAGCTTGGTGGTTTGTGGACAGTGTGACCACTGAAAGACTGATGTGTCTCTTTTCTCTCAGTGCAAGTCACAAAATCTGAGTGTTTTTAATGTGAACTGTGAGAATAAAAAGGTTGTGTTTTCATTGCTTTTGTGTGTCTGTTGTCACTGGTTATTTATGTGATGCACACACTGCAGCTGCTCCAGATGTATGAACATTAATCTATGAATCCACTGATGATCACAGACAGTCAGGTTCTTCTGAAGGGGTCTCTAAAACCCTCCAATGAATGATTTTAATAGTTTTGCTTCCAGCATGTTCACCTAACATCACCTCTGAGGATGTTCATGTGATTAAACACGGTGCATTTACACACGTTCTGTAGTAAACTAATGTTTAGGTTAATGTGAGTTTCAGAACCTGGATCACTCGGCCCACCTTTGGATTTATGCCTCTGGGTCAGGGCCCCATATTACATTTTTAAACAGGCCCCCAGTGAATGTACTTGTGGAGTTTAAGTTAACAGTTTAATTTCAAATTTTTACTTTCATTGTAATATTTTTAATGTGCTGTTTATGTACTTACATAATACCTCTAAATACATCTTTACTTCGGAACAACAGTAGATCTGTGCTATCAGGGGGTTACAGATATTTTTAGAGGATTTAAAATTATTTCATTAGGAGGGCCCCATGAATGCTCTGCCCACTAAAATCTGGGTCACGGGTGCTCTGCCAGAGAAGAGGGTATAAATTAGAGTGGAATCCAACAGGTGGAAATTGAAACTTCATGTTTTAGTGAATTCGACTTAGTCTCCGTTGAATCGACAGTGAGGTAGAGCGTGGGCAGGGAGCTGGATCAGCAGGTGAGTTTTCAAAGAGGTGTAGGTGGAGAGTGGGCAGGAGTGCAGGTGAGCGGTTCCTCTGGTTGCTGAGGTGGTGCAAAAAGGTAGTAGCCCCAAACAAGGTTTCCAAGTTGGTTACATGAAGACATGGACGGTCTGGGACCTTGTCTGTCAAGCTCAGCAATCTGAGCCTGATCCTGGTATCGGTCCCCCAGCTGCGTTACACTGTGTGGTGTCCTCAAACCCAGCCATGTTTGGCCTGATAGAATATGCTCATAATAAACTTACCTCCTCTGCAGCCAGTCTCTCCCCTTTTGAAGCCTCATTAGGTTACCAGTCTCCATTGCTCCCCACTCAGGGGGGTGAAGTTCAGCACCATCTCCATCACTGCTGATGTGTGTGGAAACAGACCAAGTTAAAGCAAAATCATTGCCTCACAGACAGGAGGAGGACCCTGGCCTCCCAGTATGAACCAGGTCAGAGAGTTTGGTTTTCCTCAAAACACATTTCTTTGAAGTGCACTTGAAGAACTTTGGTCCTAGTTTCCTAGGTCCTTTTAAAATAGACCAGATAACTAACCAACCTGCAGTGCACCTTAAGTTACCTTCATCTGTGAAAATCCACCCAGCAGTCAATGTCTCTCAAATTAAGTCTTTTTCTTCCAGTGGTTGGGTTTTTCTTTTGTTCCTGTGATCTCTCTCACTCTCTCTTTTCTCTCAGGTGGAGAAGTGGGCTGATGGTTACCCTTGTGAAGGCTGCACTGACTCCCTACACCATCTTGTGTTACCAATCAGTATTACATGAAACTGAAACTGAAAAAAATGCTAAAATGAAATCAGGGGTGTGTTCCAATAGTCAAGTTTGCTTAGGAAGGTTCCTCACTGAGAAAAGTGACCTGGAAGTATCTGTGTGGTGGCCATAATAAGAGCTGTTCCAATTCTCCAAATACTAAGGAAAGGAGCTTCACTGCTTCCTTTATTGCCTCCTATAGGATACACTGGGCCATCCTTCATGAAAGGAGAGGAGAAAATGCCAGGGTGGAGCAGGTCATGCAAATGTTAATTATAACTGCATTTTCTATTTCATGCCATAAGCTGTTGAAATGTTTTGAATGTTCAATAACAGCCTGTTAAACTCACAGCTGAAGTCTGAACATCACAGTGCTGGAAAAAAAGCTGCTTCTTGTGCAGGTGTTGCCTTACATAAACATACATTTATATAAACTCTCTAAATCAGATTATGATCAATAATAATTATCACAGTGCATTCAAGGTTCTGTATAATGCATTTTGCATTTGTAATGTCTGTGGTTGTCTTGCAGCTTTTAGGGTTATGAATTATTATTATTTACGTGACAGAGAGAGTGATGTAGGCCTGTTAACCAAAATAATCCAGGATAAGCTCAGGTTTCACGCAGTTCAGATAAACGAGAGGAGGCTGAAGGAAAATCAATATGCTTCTGATATCAGGCATAACTCTTCTGATAGAAATTACCGAAATCTGTGTAAAGGTTTCAGAGGATTAAAACTCAGGTGGAGCTCAGGATTTATCCAGAGTGGAGCTGTTTATTACAAACTGTTCCACTGTATAAACTCTAACCACATTAATAACATGGGATCATTAAGAGCTGCATTTCTACAGACATTTCACTTTTATTCATTACAGATTCAGCAGACAGAAATTGCTCGCTGTGTACGCACTGCTGAGAAAAAGAAGCTCAGTTCAGTTCATTGCTGCTCTGTTTCAGTAAAATCCCAGTATTCTTCAGGAGCAATAAGTGGGGCTCACCTCTAAACACTCAGCGTGAGGACTGAGTGAAGAGTTTTAGGACAGGAAGTTTTGTGCGATTACACTTTATGAAAACATCTCCCCATCCTAAATATAAACACTCATTTAAATTTTCTGCTCCTCAAAGTGAAACTCTTACAGATACATATGCCACAAGGACAGCCACAAAAATACTGTCCACAGCTTTCAGTCACAACTGACTCTGAGCCTCTTCAGTAAATCCAGCTTTTTAATGTCAAACAAAGGTTTTGTGCTGCTGCAGATGTCAGTAAATCTGACCCTTAATGTTCCTTTTTTTTTAAAATACATTTTCAGTTTGAAGTTTCTATTTTAGTGTGATGTCATGTGTGATATTTGTCAGGCTGTGAGATTTAAGAAGTTCAGAATGATTTTTCAACAATATATTTCTTGTTGTCATAAACAGACAAGAAGACAACAACAAACTGCTCCTCCCATTCAACACATGTCAGTCCATATCCCAGCAAACTAAATCATCTCCATTTACACACATCAAATAGAAACATGAATCACTTGTAATGATTTGAAACTTGATAGAATTTCAAATCTAGTTTGGGGAGTCATTCAGTGAGAAACAGTGAAATGATTTTCCATGTGAAAAGGTGGACAGCAGAACCAGAAAGAAACAGTGAGAACTAAAAGAGAAACAAAGAGCTTTGGAACAACGAGGCAGCAGGAGGACAGCTGCAGTTTAACAGGTTCAATTCACTGACAGGAAACAACATTAGAAATAGAATCATCCTGAACTGATCTGCTCCACTGACACTGACACCTTCAACGGCAACACCTTCACTTTACCATCCACAGTGCGAATGAATGGAAACATCCTGTGAGTGAAAGTGTGTGTGAAGGTGTGTATGTGTGTGTTAGTATCAGGATCAGAGAACGACAGCTTTCCTCTGTTCCAGTCCAGATTCACTCTGATCCTCTGGACCTTCTTCTGTACTGAGAGAGCAG